>CAJQZN010027794.1:0-21332 GCA_907164685.1 Colias eurytheme | reverse complement strand
AAACAACATACCAAAAATTCAAATCTACATCGTGCTTTGCGAATTTAGGGTTTTTTAGTGTCGATTTCTACTGGCCTATTAGCTACGTTTCATGACTCAATATTATCTGTTATTAAAAAAATGCACATAAAAATTTACAACAATAATGAAAACAAATTCCTGGTTAAAAAAATATTTGTGTTATTTTTTTTATCCGTATTGCTATTGCAAATATGTACATACCTATCTTATACAAATATAATGTTTTAAATCGTTTAAACAATGTTAATAATGAGAAAAAGTCGGATTTATACAAAGTTATAAAACAAGATATGTATTATGTACTGTTAATTGTTAGAACTTTTAATTCGGATATAAAAATAACTATTTAAACATCGCAAAAGCTTATCTTTCTTGTCGGTCACGAAACTAGTTTTAAATACTGTTAAAAAAAAATCTCTGGATATCTTTAAAAGTAGGTAACAAACGAGCATGACACAACAAAATACTTGGCGGATCATTAATCTAGGGATACCAGGAACGTCTCAGTCTAGACTCGCAAAAAGCTGAGATTCCCGCGCTAATTGCCAAATCGTCCATTAGACGTGGTTCCATTCGATAAACTTTTTTAGTAAGAATTCATCCGCGCTAAATTGCCATTTTTGGCGGACAAACCAAAGGTTTCACATTTTTTATTATCACTTCATTAATTTGAATGTTTCAATAATAATAACACGAGCTGTAGAATATGTTCAATATGGTTATCAATTATTACTTTTCCCGCTGTTTTTTTGCTACAAGATGGCGTCAAACGTCAAACGATATGTCAAATCATTTTATTTCTCTTTGGCAATAAGTCTGAATTATATGCCAGTGACAATAAAAAAAGTTCCAAATGTAAATCAACCTTTTTTTGTTCCAGAGCCAATAATGTCCAAGCAGTGAAAAAAAAATCAAAATGGCGAGCGTCGGCGCGGTCCTTCTGGAGACCAGGCCTTTCAGGCCCTTTAAGTCCTCCGAGGAATACTTATATGCTATGAAAGAGGATCTGGCTGAATGGCTGACAGTCCTCTACCCTGAGTTACGGATAAATGCAGATAATTTTCTTGATAGATTGGACACTGGCGTCGCTTTGTGCAGGGTAAGTTTTTTTTATATAAATATTTGCTTAGTGTAAGGAAATATATTATGTTTTCCTAATTTTAATATTATTTAGTTGAGCACAATATTTCTGTAATTTCATAAGTATTAATAGACGATTTCAGGGTGCGACGATAGTTATCATTTTATTGGCTTGTTCCTTTCTTTTACTTCCCATTGACAGTTCTTTTAATACTTATATTTAAAAAAATACGCTGCACTTTGCAAATTCATATACCTATAGAAATTACTTCATATTATTACGATATGATGTCATCAATAAATGTATGCCAATGATGAGGGACATATTAGTATAATTTCTCAATAAACATTTTTCTCCTTATTCTCAATGAAACAACCTCCAAAATATCTCTTCTTAGAATATTATAAAGGCCTTTATTATCTCCTATAATAAATATACCAAGTACGTAACAATAACGCGTCAATTTTAAGGAAAATAAATGCATTGTAATGTGTAATATCCAGACACGTAATTAACAGGATTGTAAAATTATTAATAGTCATGCTTTGACGTTAAAATAACTAGATACTAATTAACTTGAAAAACTATCACACCCGGTTTATTTCTGTATTATTACTGCTTCTTAGATTTTAGTTGAAATATGACTATGAAGACTTTCTGGTTCACCTTTGAAACAGCTGGCCTGATTTTAACGAAATTTTCACTGGCATACGGCAAAATATAAATAGTACAAAGCAATCAGCATTACTTTAGGTACCTACATTTTTTCCGTATTTTCCAATAACTAAGATAATTGATAAAAAAAACACAATTTGTCGCGGTTCTATCTTATTACCTAACTAAAAACAAAACTCGACTTACAAATACACATCTAAACAGGTTTTAATATAATAATGCATTCAAATATTCACTGATAAAGTGAAATGGTTCCGGAGTGAGCTGTCAAGTGGTTGGCTTATCACAAATTATCAGCTTATCACAAATATATCGATTTTTATTGCCCTCAATTCACTTACTTTTGATAAACAGGTAAATTGTTTCGTCAGACTATTGTTATTATTATACACGTTTCTATGTTAAAAATAAATAAAGTGTAAGAATTTTGTGCGTAAATTAAAATGTTTTTATGATGTTGTGTTGTTTTAACAATGCATGTGCTTACAATTTCTTTTTTAATCTGTTTATAAAAAATAAATTTCATTTGACACTACAAGTAGGAAGTTGTTACTTGTTATGAATGCCTATAGGTATGACTATCAAATATATCTTCAAGAATTGTGTGCGTAACCTGTTTACAAATGTATGTTTACTATTCTGGGCTTTATTCTCTCATTATTTAAATCGGCTATTGTAGTTCTACATAGAGTTACAAACATTATCACATACTAGCTGCGCTCCGCAGTTTCACCCGCGTGGCTCCACTCCTGTTGGTCTTAGCGTGACGATATATAGCCTATAGCCTTCCTCGATAAATGGGCTATCTAAAACAGAAATAATTTTTCAAATCGGACCAGTAGTTCCTGAGATTTGCGCTTTCAAACAAACAAACAAACTCTTCAACTTTATAATATTATATGTATAGTATAAATTTACGTGTATCAAGCAGGTTACATTATACAGTTATATTCAATACATCCCACGACAAATCATACTATTTAGTGTTTACATTCTAACGTATACTGACCTTTGATAAAGAGTTGACTGATACCACCAATGTGTGAGAAATGTCACGAAGTAGCGATCTAATTGTATTTAATAATTGTCAATGCCGAGTTTCGTAATGCTAATCGGTTGATTAGGGTAACCTTGGTATAGTTAACTTTTAACAATAGAAAGATTCTGTTACTATATGAACATTGAACATGCAAGTTAGTAATGGGAACGAAATATTTTTCTATTTGAAAGAAGAAGAAAAAAAAATATTCGTTCTTTCTTTTAAATCATTTTACTACTATAATAGAAAGAAGTTTGAGAGAATGATTGTCTATTTCAATTTTCACGTTATAACGGCTGAATGCAAGCGGATGATATGTAGTAAATATTATGTAGACAGATCATAGTCTGGATTCATATAATATTATGAGTTTATGACCTACCTACCTATATAGTTGTAAGTATATGAGTAATGCCGGGCAAAAACGCCTCATTGGAAAAGTCAAAATTTTCACACGAAGATAGCGTAAAATCTTTTTTTAAATAATAGGATTAACACATAGAATATTCATCCAATTAAATACGCTTCACCAAAAACGGCGGATCTTTATGGTGTTTAACCCGAAAATAATATAGAACCTGGGTTAACAAATGTAGTGTTTATTGAGTTACCAGTATTTTAAATCTATTTACTCTTTTAAACCAGTGATTATTATTCAAAATTTAAATTGATATTTCTCATACCAATATATGGATTATGGACATATTGTATACATATATTCATAGGTTCTTGCTTTAATTACGCTTTCTTCGCTCATTTATCAATGTGGGTGTGTGTTTGACTCACACACGTAACTAGATACAGAAATAAGGAATTTCCTCAGTATCTACTGAGGAAATTCCTTATTTCTTATTCCTTAGCTGCGTATGAGTAAAAGTGTAACTGAGTCAGATTCTTAAAAGTATACTGATTCATGTTTAGTGGATGTTAGTAATGAATGAACAAATATGAGTTTAGTGAACTGAAATAATATTTATTTTGAATTACACATGAGTAGACAATTTTACCTATAGAAAGACTTCTGAAACTAAATCTTATGAGATCTTAGGTACCTAATATTAGAGACAAAAAATTATATTTCTACCATAAAATAGCTTAGATCTTTCTAAATTATTTAATTTGTATGTACCTAAATAATTCGAGTCATTATTTGAGCCCGTGTCCTTCGCCTTACCATGGCGACAGTAAAAGACCTTAATAGAAACAGAATTTTCATACGTGCTTTGCCGACTAATTGAGATACTAAATAAAAGGGTTATGTGAATTTTTACCCAAAATCACAGTGTTGCAAGCCAACCTTGTGTCGCAACAGATCATTAGTTAGTTTGTGTAAACGTCGTTAAATCGTCACATTTACTATTTTTATTGACAGTCTAAAAGAGGTCAAACAGTAGTTAAGAAAGAGGGTTTTCATCTTTTAAACAAGCTTTTATTAGCATCACCTACGTTTACGTGTACGTTTGTATGTAACCGACGCTTGTAGACTTCATTTTGACTTAATCGGACAGATTTAATTCAATCTCTCTATGTACAGTGTACACTTAACATGGATCGATGACAATACAATAATTTTAGGAGATTAAGCGTGTTTTTGTAGTTTTTGTTTTAACTAAAACGTGTAAAATATTACCCATGGTCCTAAGGAATAGTGTACTTTTCTTCTGGAGAAAGTTATTTAGAAATTGGTTAAGCTCTTCTCCTGTTGATTTTATCAATTTCAAACATAATGTTACTCACTAGCTGTGCTCCGCGGATTTATCCGCAGTGCTCCGCTCCTGTTGGTCTCAGCGAGATGATATATAGCCTTCCTCGATAAATGGGCTATCTAACACAGAAAGAATTTTTCCAATCGGACCAGTAGTTCCCGAGATTAGCGCGTTCAAGCAAATTCTTCAGCTCTATAATATGTATTAGTTCACAAGTAGGTACCATAAGACTAGAATTATACTTGAAAATTACTATTTAAGTGCATAAACGTTAATAAACCTATATATTTCGGAACAAGCGTGGGTATTACGTCTCAACTCATGCTAGGCACCTGCGCCGGCGCCTCCGCCCTCACAAATCACCAAGGACGATCGATCATAGTAATATATTCATTTTTGTAATTTCTAATTTAAATGTTTATTATGGTAAAAAATAGCCAGCACACGTGTCAGGAGTGAAACTTCTTTGGCAAAATTCAAAGATACCAAAATCATCGCCTTACACCAAGACGTGACGGTATTGCTATGACGGGACCTTAAAATTTTACCGTATATTTTTTTTAATTTTTTAACACTCATCAGAATAAGTTTTACAACAAAAAAATTGCGAAATCGGCCCCATCCCTTCATGTGATGCGATTCAAGTTAAAAACGATAAATTTATTTACACAATGATAATCCCTCTTATCTTTAAAATTATGACCTTAACGAATACAAACAAAGCCTATTTCTTTGTATTCCAGGAAAGAATTCTTTGAGGCGTGTTTTGTGCCAAATAACTATAAAATTACGATGCAAGCCGCGTGCCGAAGCGAGTTAAACGTAGCGTCACGTTTTAGAGGTGGATTTCGCGATATCTTGCCTGACTTATCGATCACTAGTGATGTGCTGTGTGGACTAGTGATTGGTGAATGTCGATAGTTCACCGTATGTACAGTAAAAGTATGTTCAATTTTGGATCATAATTCGTATAAATTTATACTTAGGTTTAGTTCAATATTACATAACTAAATATAACATTATTAAATACTGAATTAAAATACTAAAAATAGGTACTTACGTAACAAAACGAATTTACTATTAATATTTTAAGTATTACACCGTGTATTACACTTATGATGGATATATTATGGATCGATGGAATGGGAATAAAATCATTAAAAAAATTATAAAACTCACAAAAATATAGTCTACTTGGGCGAATACGGAGGGAGCATTATTCTACTAAACGAAATTATAAAATCATAACTTCTTATGAAAATAGGAAGCACAAATGTTAGCTAAAACACTAACGTCACATCACTACTCTCGGCTATTCCCACGGATTGAGTGGAATTTTAAACAGTAACATTGTAAGGAAACAAAGGTGACTGAAAAAATATTACAATCAATATATTGCCCATTGTCTTGCGCTTTATTTCGCACTTCTTAAAACCTCAAACATAATATTATATATAGGTTTTTTTAGTCAACCATAACCATATATGTATTATGAAATTTATGATGTTGTTTTTGTACGTGGCTATTTAAAAATATAAAAAGATTTTTTAAGATTAAAAATCATTGTTATAATTATATATTTAAATGAAAATATGTAGTTGCAGAATCAGACAAGAAAAAATATATAAACATATTTTTATTTTTTACATATCACATAGTAAAAAATAGTAAACATAATATGTCTTATCTAACTCCATTTTTACTATCTATTATTTATAAATTACTATTTAATCCTACAAAAGCAAGATAATATAACGAAAGCTTTGTAAATATACTTATACCTACTTACAGAATAGTTAATCGAAATATGATATTTCTACTTTTTAAGCACGGATAGGTATGGACTTTTTTAAACTACATAAAGAATAAAAATCTAATTAAAAAATGTTATTTGATTTATTCTTCCTTTTTTAATTAACATGAGGGTACTTGGCTCAGTGCCAAGGGGAACAATTAAGCGAACTTCAATTAAAACAATTTAACTCAATTACTTTCGGAAGTTATGCTTAAATAAGAATGCTTCATTACGTCTTGGACTCAAGTTGTACTTAATTTAGAAGCATAAGTTGATTACTTAGTGGCTAGTGGTTTCAAGCTTTTTAATAGAGATATTTTAAATTAAAAAAGTCACGATATACACGACAGAAGTTAACTATTTTAACCGACGTTTTAAAACGATGATTTAGATTTAGACTTTTAATTCTTACTTATATTTCTTTGGTCTAATCGGTGATTGACTTTAAAAAATTTCCTCTAGCACTAGGCTATCCATTGGTGACAACAGATAGAAAATCGGTCCATCGTTTTTTGAGTTTATCGCAAACAAACAGACTTTGTTTCATATATAGATTACCTTGATAGTATAGTACACGCATACGGATACACTTGCATTCTGGTTATGGAATGTCAACTCGATCACCTTTGTAGGTCGTCGATCGCATCAATTATGTGCAAATAAACATTTTCGGAAGGTCGCCTGTGTTTTTATTCGAGGAAGGATATTTCACATTCTATAGATTATAGCAGTATTTATATCATAGACTGATTTGCACTTACATACTTTGGATTCAATATAAATTGGGCCAAGTTCGCACCCTATTTAGAAAACGTTCTTTACTTCTACACGAACTAAACGAGAACTGATAATGTAGTTAAATTTGTGAGTGAATAGACTATAATATTTTTATCCCTAATCAATCTATCCTTGCATAGTCAACGAATAAGAAAGCAGAGAGAAAATCATGCATCCACTATAATGCAAGATAAAGATAAATTTGGGGTTAAAAACATCAGTGACATTAAACACGAACGTATAAGCTATTTCAGCACGTCCGCGTTAATTAAAGAACAGAAATAAATTCACATTTAAGGTAATAAATCTCGTTGCTTCCACGATTACTGCCTTGATCTTCATAAATAAAGATATCACATTATGCCAATAATTGACATTTCAAGCGTATCTCGGAAACGAAATTATCTGTTTCCCTTAACCGATGACACGTGAATAATGACAATGTGGAGTCTTTGAACTTTACTTTTTAGCCTGTGGCTGGGCGGATGTCAGCTGTCAATGTCACTAGTGTCAATGTCATAACAATACAGAATATAAATTGGTAATGTCAGTGCGGAATTGTTGTTTTTTTTACAATGTTTTGGGTGGAGATTATCTGTCATTTTTAAATGTTATTTTGATGTGGAGTTATGTCATTTAATTGTCGTAGATTTATGTAACGAGTGATTGACAAGAGCTGTCATGTATGGAGCAATGTTGAGCCGCGCGCTGCTTGAATTGATCAATTGTCGCTGTCGCGTTGAATTCTAGTGATTGTTGTTTATTGTGATTAGTCCAGTCTGTGGGGAAATGTAAAAGCCTCTGCTCTACAAAAGGTGGCGTAGAAAATGTTTTGAAACAATATTGTTTAGGTATGAAAGGTTAATAAAAATCCAAGTTTTCGACCTTGAAGGACCCAGGCGCTAGCCGCCATCTTGAATTAAAGGTGCTAAAATTAGGTATATTTTAAATAACTTCTCAATTGTTTACTAAATCACAAAAGTGTCTATGAGGGGTTCAAAGAAGACAAAATTACCCACATTTTTTTGATACATGATTATTCTGTAAGTCTTAAAGGTAAAAAGTAACAAGCGACGGAAATAATAATATTTACAGAAATCATATAATTTTAATTTTGTTTAGGGCCGATTTTTCAATCCCGAGATAAACAGTCTAATATCTACCCCTCGAATAGATTTATTCAATTATTTATCTAACTCATAACGGCTCGCCTATTTTTCAATCGTGATTTATTTGATGAACAACTATCTGACCAAATATTTCCATATTGGCAGCTCTGCTCTCGGAGTGGCGAAACAAACATATTAAATTAGTCAGGTTAGAGCGGGATAGAGTCAACTCTTGCAATTTGTCAACAACCATCATTATGACCAGACTCACGTCTTGTATTGCTCTTGTCTTCTATGATTGTTGATTGTTGTTTTGATTCGAGTAAAGAGTTTGGTTAAATTTGTGTTTCAATTTATATATTTTACGATGGAAACGACATACTTAAAGGCAGCTTTCGGTAAATTTTCAATGGCATGGTCATCAGTACTATCAAAAACATCAATTTCAATATGATTTTAATTGATAATAATTATATAAAAAGAGGTTTAATTGTTAATAATTCTACGCTCTATGTTATGACCACAGAACAGTAAAGTAGATAGAAGTGTGATGTGGGCGTGGCCCACGTGTCACTAGTAAGGTAAGATCACCTAACTTGCTCTCAGTTGTGCGCAGAAAAATATTCGAGTCGGTTGTCAGCTGTCAAACCTTTTTTCCATATTTATTCATTAATTAGGACGTGTTGTTCGGTATAAAGAGTGCAAAAATGATAGCAGACGAAATAATATCAGCAATGAAGGCATTTCATACCGTCGGTAAGTCTTATTTTAATTTATTTTAATTATATTTTATGTTATAACTTCGCTTGTCGTAATTTGTCAAAATTGTATACAAATATCTAGTCAAAATGAACCTTAATCCATAAGAAATTAGTACTATTATAGATTGAACAGCAAACAAGACTTTCTGGAATATTATTGCAATAAACAAACGAATTTCGCTTTAGTGATGCTTGTGGTGCATATCGACAGTATCGATACTTTAGAAAAGACAAACATTATAAATATTAAATTTTATTTTATTTTTCCTTAGCTTTCATTTGTCTAATTTATTTATAGATTTCCCAAAGAGGCTAATTTAAAAGAGAAATGGATAAATGCAACGTGACGAGTTAACTGGATGCCGAACAGTACTAAGCGGTCTAACAAAGGCCACCGATACATCAAACCTACAGCAGTTCCAAGATTTAAAATAATGCATATTTTCTGTTTGTATTTTGTAAATATAGATTTATACTATTCTATTCCGTTTTTTATTTAATAATAATAATATAAAAAGACGTATTTAGTAGTAATAAACATACTCCAAAATGTGACGCATTATACTATACTCATATAAAAGAAAGAAAAAAAAATATACACAAAAAATATTTATTTGTGAATTATCGATAACAAGGCTGACATCCCTCAGAGCATAGCATCAGATAAATATCAAGTTAATGTCATTAATGTTGAGTGACACAAATTTCAACCTAATCTCTATGTGTTGCGTTTCAAATTTATATCTATCGAAAACTAATGCCCTCTGTTGTGGAGTAGCTGAATGTTTTCGAATTTGGAATTTCTGTGCAATGAGAAACAAAACAGCTAATATACCTAGGGATGTTATACTAAAATAAACCGTAACATGGTGCGTTAGGGTACATATTGAAATGCTGAATTTATAACCTAAGTCAGTTTTTACTCAAATTAAGCTGTCCAATCAAAGGCATAGTTTACTTGTAGTGTACTGTATAACTATCGGTTTAAATGTGTGGGTTTGGCGACACTGGTTTTCATACTAATTAGACATTACAGCACTTCTATATGTTTTTACTGTTCTGTGGTTATGACATACGAAAATATCCCAAATTTGACGCATCAGTTGTCAACTCAAACGCCTAACCGTCGAATAGCGCGCTATCTGGCCGTTGGAGCGGCAAATAGATTTATTCCTCAAATAACGTAGTTATTCGATAGATACGTCCTATTCGTCTGTTGAAAAATTGAATATTTTGTTAACTGAAGAATAAAGTCTACCTAGCTGTTTATCTGGGCATTGAAAAATCGGCCCTTAAAAATTGTGCAGCAATCTTTTTTTATTCTTTTTGATGGCCTGGGCTGGTTAATGGTGGCTTCTTCATTATCGTCGCTGAAATTTTCTGTTTCATTGTCTGTATTTTTAATTTCCAACCATGAAATTTCGTCGATTAAATTTACTTTTTATTGATAACTTTACGAATCGTTCATATCGGATATCTTCTAAGGATTCCTTATCCATGTCCCCTCCGTAAAAATTTACTAGAAAGCGTGCTCCAGCGTCTTCGATTTCTTCTGGTCATGATGACGAAATTTCATGGTTGGAAACTAAAAATAGTTTGGAAAATCCAAAAGTGCACGCCTCATAATTTTTTTTTAATAATTATTTATTAATTATTATTTTTGTTTATTTAATAACAATTAAACCACATCGAATCAGACCCTGAAAAATGAAAGGGTTCTATTCCTGAGCATACTCAAGCGTAAGAGAAAAAAAAAGACTCGATTAGTAAAGTATTTCGGTCGCTATCGTGTTAACAAGAAAAAGGATCCGCACATACAGACACACGGACGTCCAAGACAGAACTTTTTTAAACTGTTTTTTAACTAGTTTAAATAACAAAAATGACATCAAAAATATCATGAATGTTAAAAATAGTGTTTTTTCTTAATATGTGTGTGTATGTTTTATCTTACAAGTGCAATGTATGATACATAAAGACATTTTAAGTTTGAAAAATCAGATGTTTTGCGCGAAGTGACAGTAGTACCCACCTCAACGCTTCGCTAATGAGGCGTGCAATACAGACAATGAAACAGAAAATTTCAGCGACGATAATGAAGAAGCCACCATTAACCAGCCCGGGCCATCAAAAAGAATAAAAAAAAGATTGCTGCACAATTTTTAAACAAAATTAAAATTATATGATTTCTGTAAATATTATTATTTCCGTCGCTTGTAACTTTTTACCTTTAAGACTTACAGAATAATCATGTATGAAAAAAATGTAGGTAATTTTGTCTTCTTTGAACCCCTCATAGACACTTTTGTGATTTAGTAAACAATTGAGAAGTTATTTCAAATATACCTAATTTTAGCAGCTTTAATTCAAGATGGCGGCTAGCGCCTGGGTCCGTCAAGGTCGAAAACTTGGATTTTTATTAACCTTTCATACCTAAACAATATCGTTTCAAAACATTTTCTACGCCACCTTTTGTAGAGCATAAATACCTACAGACTGGATTAGATGGATTTTCGGCCATTGTCTTGTGTAATCCAATTGTTACAATACTAATTTAGTTATCCTAAATGTATATTTGTTTGTGTATAACAGATAAGGGAGTAGCAGCAATTATTACTTGTTTACTGAGACTTTTTATCATTAACGAACGGTACACACAAGAAAATAGCAGTTTAACAATAAAAATAAATTATTCCATTAAAGAATGTTCAAGTAATTGTACTCAGGGCACATTATGTCAGTCACTTGCCCTTTTAAGTGGCATCTGACAGTGACGTAGACAAATTAAATTCCGATAAAGGGTCGTCGGTACCGTCCAAAGTATTTTGTTCGCACTTGACGCCTTTTCGACAATGCTGCTTTTGGAAATTGATTTACGGCATTTCAATAATCTTTAATGGGGTACGATAATAATTAAACGAGATGTTGAAGCCGCTGAAAGCTGATCTGTATGGTGTTTATGTTTGTGCTTGAAGTGGTATCAGGTAAGTATACGATTTAAATCAAAACGAAAGCTATCCACTTATTTCTTAGGAAATTACCATCAACAAGTAGATTAGTTTTTTTAGAAAATACGCTCGATTCTCAAGAGAGTAGTTACTTAAAAAAGCTTCGAACAGCTTGTTTCAAAGAGACAATAAAAAATTGGTTATTGAAATGTAAAATGAAACTACTTATACGACACAAAATAAATGTGTCGTCTTATACATATAATTAGAGAGACTTCAGCCTCCTAATATATTTATAACAATAAACAACGTCTGCGCTTTAATTTAAGCTCCAGACAACTCGAAGGACCAAATTTCCATATTTTATTCCTTAGCTTCAAACGCACCCATATAATTCTTTATTTAAATTAGTTACGCGAATTTCGTCTCTAATGGCCTCCCCAAATCTTTTGAATTCATCATTATTATTCTATTCATCATGTTTTTTACTTTAACACGATGGTAATAGGGTTTAAATTGCTGTAAGAACGTTTAAAATGATCCCTTCTAATCGGAAATCCAATTGTGGGTCCATATTTAGCAGAAGAGTATGGCGTGAGTTAGAACGATTTGAATGGGAAATAAATTATAAAAATAATTCGATGTATTTGATTTTAATCCTTATTTTAAATTAATTTCGTTATGGTTTTGTACATTAGCATTAGCTTCAAATTAAGGTGTTTATTGCATTAAATTTAATTAGAAAAACATGATTTAGAATAAACTCACAATATCTAACGCTATAGCGTTAGATAAACATATATGCTAAGCGTAACAAAATCGCTATAACTAGCCCTACACCACGGCTTCGGCTACACTCTACAGGACGTGCGTCCGCGCATACAGAGCGAAGCATAGATTTAATTAGATGTGTTATAGACCAGTGGTACGATTAACTGTTAGTTGCATAAATAAGTATGGATATTAGTTCCGCCTCCCATGGGGGAAGCATATTCTACTCATATAAATAATCTTTACTAATATTATAAAGCTGAAGAGTGTGTTTGTGTGGACGCGCTAATCTCAGGAACTACTGGTCCGATTTAAAAAATTCTTTCGGTTTTAGGTAGCCCATTTATCGAGGAAGGCCATAGGGTTGGGTATATATTGGGTATATATATATACATATATTATTACGCAAAAAATAACAGGAGCGGAGCCACGCGGGTAAAACTGCGGAGCGCAGCTAGTACGTCATGTATTTTTCGAGACAGTGCGTTTTTTATGCCTTCTGTAAGTTCTACGGGTATAGTATTAGCTCAACTTAAGACTATCAAAATTGTGTAATTAGTTTCCTCGAGAAAAAAGTATTTTTAAGTTGTGAGTATTGCATGCTTAGGTCGTTGTAAATATAATAATTAAATTCTGTTTATTTTTTTGGTGCACAATAAAGTATTTTTATTTGTTTGTTCAAGAGATGGTTAAATAGGTGTATTTAAAATTGAAAACACTTAAGTCATCAGTTTCTATCCAACCCATGTTTTGCAAGGCATCTGTAAATCAACGGAGTTTGTTATATAATATATTATTTTAAAAATATGTGTATTCAACTTCATAATATGTATATTTTCTAGAAAATAGGTACAAACACAATTAATTATAAAATCTTTTTTTTTTTTTTTTTTTAACGTTGGGAAATGCTTTTACGCATCCCCCTCTACAGTTTTGCTGTATGAGGGGGTATGTGGGACTCGCAGGAAGCCATACCCACTAAAACCCAACGGTGGCCACCGTTCACCTTCGGCGACAGGGGTTAACAGCTAGGCCTTATACCCCCGCCGCCTACGTGGTGAGTGCCGCAACTTGGCGACCCGACCAAGCCCATAAGTTGGCAATAGGTGACGGCATCAAAAATGATAACGCCACTATATTACCGGGCTATCCGCCATCTGTCACAGGGGGGGCCGGTTTACTTGCAGCGAGCATAACTGTAGTATGCTCGTCTCTACGTAAACCTCCCCCTGTGTTTGTTCTCATTTAATTTAAGGCTGACGTTCGACGTAGAGACGTCTGCGTCTGCCTGGTTTACGTCGGCGCAGAGGGTCAGCCGCTGGGTCATTTTCCCTAGCCCTCTCTGCGTCCTCCTTTGCCCTCATAATAGTATCGCAGAAGGCCACGACCCTACTCCAATTCGTGTCGCCAGCGACCATTAACTTAACGAGGCCTTGCAGGGTCAACTCGTTTTGGGTTCCCAACAAACTCTCGAGAGGCCTTCTTTCGCTTGTCCATGCTGGACATTCCACCAAGGTGTGATTATTAATTATAAAATCTGAGCTATCTGTAAGTTAATCTTATCTAAATGAAAGAATATTCTGTACTATGGACTACACAGGTTGTTAGTACAATCATTATTTCCTTGTTTTTCCTTTGTGTTTAATATTAATTATTTAAATAGAGGGTACTTTGAAATAATTGCGGATGAGATGATAACTGCAATAATGTGGTTATTTTTAAATAAAATCTAATATTTTTATTATATTTTTACTAGGCGATGCTTCTGACTTTGTCCGTGTTATATGAAATTTGTTTATTGGCAACCAGTTTCTAAAATAATTGTCTTTATTTTAGGTCTTTAAAAATATTATTAAATTTAAAATTTATGTACAAATAGGTAATCAAATCAAAGCTAATTAATTCGATCTGACCTAAAAACAATCGCTTGTGGGTGGTTCACTAAAAACTTAGTATTCAAAAGGGTTGTACTAAATTAAATATACATTGAACTGTGCCAAATATCGTCATACAATAATCTATCAAATTAAAACCCTTCCGTCAGTTTATCAAATATGGTGAGCCGTTGTATGTCTCTCGACGCTTGTAGAATATTCGATAAGGTCGTAAAATTCTATATTGAATGTCATAATATTATAATATATGCAAATAGGTTTCTGTAGGTCCGGATTTTTTAAGTCTAGACTTCTACATTATATTTAACTAGCTGAGCCCCGCGGTTTCACCCATACATATCTTCTTTTAAAATTTAAATGAATGTATTGGCATTTTTAAAATTGTATTGAACTCTTAAATAATTAATTTAGCTTATTTCCCTTCTATTATATACCTAATACTCAGTAAAAAAACGGGTTTAAATCCGTAACTTTACTTTCAAGATGAATGAATTCTCTGTTAATTAAATTTTAATAACAGCTATTAGATTTAACGTTCAATTTGGAAAGAATACACAAAATTTCTCAAGGGTTTTCGCAAATATGAAATAATAACTAATGATAGCATGTATTTTGGACCGTGACGAGAGCCAAGCGTGAGTCGGCTACGGAACCCATTTAATTAATTTAATAATTGTTTTTGTTTAATTAAACGAATTATTTAGCTAAACTTGTCGAATTGTGCCTATTAAATATAATTTTATCATAAAGTAGTCATTTGAATTATTTTACTCTCTGTAGTGCTATACCAGTGGCTATACCTAAGTAGTTTTGATTGGCAGAGGTTGCTGTTTAGCAATTTATAAGAAAGGTTATAGAATATTATATGTTGCGTCGTAAAGCTATGTACAAAATAATCTCTATCAATATGCAATTAAATTTCTATACCTATATGTTAATTATCTTATATATAAAAATGAATCGTAAAATGTGTTGGTAAGCACATAACTCGAGAACGGCTGAACCGATTTCGATAATTCTTTTTTTATTATATTCCTTGAAGTACGAGGATGGTTCTTATGGAGAGAAAACGTAAACATGTACCACGGGCGAAGCCGGGGCGGACCGCTAGTTGTTAATATAAACAACAGGATTAATGTTTAACTATTAGTAACTGCAATTGTAAAGTTGAAAAATTTAATTAAAGTATGCGAACGGAACCCTAAAAATAATTAAAGGCATTGAGAAAGAGTTGCATTGTTTGCAATTTCCCACTGGTCACTTTTAGAAATTTGATTTTAATCATTACTGAGTAACTATGGAATTAAAACTTCATATCCATTATTATTTTTTGCCTAATCTTCTTAATTTTTTTTGGTCAGAAAGAATTCAATTGTAGTTTTAGTTTATTAATTAAATAGGTACCTGTAGAATAAAGATCTTTGGATAAAATAAGTATTTATCTAATTATCAGGTACTTTTTATAATAAACTACAACTAGAATATATCTATTTCCCAAAGTTACGAGTAGCCATTTTTCAAAGCTTTCGGCGGACAAACATCTTGATTGAAGCCTTTTATTAAGTACTGTTTAATTGGTTAATAAGTAGCATAAGTTATAATTCAAACTGTAATATAATCCAAACGATTTCTTTAGCAAATTTAATATCATTCCGATCACCTTTTTATTACACGCTTTATATTAGCTTCACCTGTATGTTTGTATGTTTGTAACCGACTTCTTTGGGCGCGATTTTGACCCACTTTAAACGGCCAGATTTCGTTCAAACTTTGTAGATTTATTGAGGACCGATGACAATACACTAATTTGATAAAATTATCTATTTTTTATTTCGGTTTTCTATAAAAAGCGTGTTTTTTTAGTTTTATTAAACTATTATTATTTGCGTTTAACAAACATCCATGCGGCTTCAAAAGCTCAAGTTTTACATATAAATCCTAGGATTTATAGTTTATCTTACTATATTATTATTTATATAATAAATTGAAGTGAAGCAGATCTCGTTCGATTTAGTCACGCTCAGCGGCTGTATGTAATGTAACGCAACTATCTGCAATGCTTTGCGGAGCATGACTGTAACAATAATATTATGATTATAATGTGTAGCTAGTGTGTACACGCGGTGTTGCTTTCCATGTTACCTATTAGCTTTGTGAAGCTTGCTATGTAACTCCTAACTTCTTTCTGTCTTACCACAAAAAACATTAGACAGGGTTTAACTTTAAGCGCGGGTTCTCTTTAATCTGGTTTTGTCGTTTTTCACATAGACAACTATTAAAGTGACAGATCCCTCGTTTAAAGTTAGACTTAACAAGTTTAAATTGTTTTGTGGTAAGAAAGACCATTTGTGTTTGACCTATCTTATGGGAAAATTGAAATTGCTTTTTACTTAATCCTGAATATTATTTCTTTCTTAAATATTAACGGGGATTTACACTTTCTTGTATTTGGAAATAGATTTATGAGAGTTTAATTAGTGTGTGGTTTGCGAAATAAATTGTGTGCATCATGTTTTTTTAATAAGCCTAAGTACCTGCCTTTCTTATTCTCTTTAAATATTTGTTAGCTAAATAAGTCATCATCATCATTTTATAATAAATTTTCATTTGATTGGATTATGATTGCAAAGTGCCAATTATCTTTTTAAAGATTAATTTCGCATAATTGATTTACATGTCACAAACTTTCGCAAACCAAATCACATAGTTTAAACCATACAATATTTATAAAATTGATATCATAAATCGTATATTAAATAAACATGATTAATATGAAAGTTCCGTCTGTACTTTCTAAAGCAAATTAAAAGTAATAATGTTATATTATCGATAGAAAAGTGACCCCAGGCGGTATATGGCGACCGTTCTTATGAATCATCATTCCTTATAGAGTTTGTGTACTATGTCCCATGGGAGAAAGAAAGAAGATGTATTTAACAGGGTTATACATAGTTTGATATCAAAGAACCAGAGATAATAAAATAACACTAAATACATACTACCTAATCGCATAAAATCAGACGTAAGAAAGTAAAGTGTTAAGTGTTTATAATGGGTAAAAAAATACTCAAGCTATGTGTATTATTATAAAGCTCTGAATTTATTTTTCATTCGTGAAGTTATTTTTTTTAGAGTAGCAAACCATATTTATTATTTCCATATTCACAATAAATCGAACTTTAAAAACATAATAGATATTAATAAATAACTTATAGTTAGATAATCGTGGAAAAAATTGTATCTGCCCCACGGCCCACCAACTGCAAAGAGAAACGTTTAAAAAAATGAATAACTAAACCAGTTTTAAAACCGTCAAATCAATTCCAAAGCTTACACAATGTCTACCTGGGGTCAAGGACATTTATTTTTTCCGATACAAAGATAAATTAGCGTGTTTTAATTAATTGCATGGAGTCTATGAGTCAACGATGATTCATGCTGTATTGTTTAAAATTTTCGGCATAAGAATTGAACGCGTGTGACATGACAATATTGACGTAATACTAGTTGTGCGTGCGGTTTCACTTGTGTTATGTGTGAAAGTAGTTAGGATATGTAATTAAAATGTCAAAGAAACTTTTTAAGTTAAGTCTACACTCCAACTATGAAACTTTTCCAAGAAAATAGGTACATATTTATAAATGTATTGTGAATGATTATGTAGGAATATTTAAAATCTGTTTCAAATGTTAATCCATTATCAAGTCATTTTAATCTATACTAATATTATAAAGCTGAAGAGTTTGTTTGTTTGAACGCGCTAATCTCGGGAACTACTGGTCCGATTTGAATAATTCTTTCGGTGTTGGATAGCCCATTTATCGAGAAAGGTTATAGGCTATATATCATCACGCTACGACCAACAGGAGTGGAGCCACGGGGGTGAAACCGCGCGGAGCAGCTAGTAATGTATAAGTACCAGAAGATTAGTAGCTGTAAAAAGTATGTTAAAATATTATTGAGATAATATATATAATATGTATAATATGTACATGTATATAAACTATATATTACGATGTTGTTATTCGACATTATAAGATGAATTTGATAAATGTACGACGAAGTTTTTAATAAATTTGTGATTAAATTCATATGATTAATGATAAGACGTGATATTACATTGAATTAATTTATTTTTTGCAATTTATAGTGTCAGTGTTACTAAGATTTGTTATAATTAAAATTTAAAACAACATCATTTTATGATGAAATGCTTTTTCAATTTTTTATTGAATCTAGGTAGGTACCTATAATATAAAAAATACATACAAAGTATATAGGTAGGTATTGTGAATTAATATGTCTCAGTGTGGTTTTGACCATGAACATTCATGTAATTTGAAAAAAAAAGTGAAGCTATACTTATGTAGGTAGGTACATATAGATGTGTTCTGCTCTTATCTATAGAAATTTCTTCAAAACCGTTGGTAACTGTTTTTTATTTATTATGACGATTAAAAAAGCTCTTCGAAAGGAACATAGTTAAATAAATAACTTATTTGGTTTTCATTTTATTACTTGTATTTTGTTTGTTTTAATTTGCATTTAAATAAACCAATCAAGGAATAGATAAATAATATTTTCCTTAATAACATAACATGTTTTGTCAGCGTGATTTAATTATATACCAATAATAAATAATAATGAATCGCTCTTGTGAATTGAAGTTATATCAATTTATGTCCATTCGTTTTTAGGATGTCATAAATAAACCGGATTTATAAGAAGTCAAATAAATTATCATGTAAACATTGGTAACTTGAAGTTTTTGTTTATATAAATTTAAAATAAATAAATAGTAATGGTTGTTCGTAACCATGTTTAAAATGTGGACTTAAGATTTTTTACAGAAGGTATTTAAAATATTGTTGCTGTATATCAATCAAATTGTATCCTTAATTGAAAACAAAACCCATTCATTAAATTCATTTTTCAGTTAGAGGGTATGAAATTCTATCATATAAATAAATTAAATATCTTTACTTATAAAGCTGAAGAGTTTGTTTGTTTATTCTTTGGAACGCGCTAATCTCGGGAACTACTGGTCCGATTTGAAAAATTCTTTCGGTGTTAGATAGCCCATTTATCGAGGAAGGTTATAGGCTATATAATAATCATCATGCTAAGACCAACAGAAGCGGAGCACTGCGGTTAAAACAGAGCACAGCTTGTACAATAGACTAAGTAAAATTCTTTAATTTATAGTTTTAAAGCATTTGCGTTTTAAAAATTTATCATAGCAAAAGTGTTTATTACCTACTCGGTCTATGAAAGACCCGCGAAATAACTATCACAGGAATCGAACCCACGTTCTAAATATTTCCCAAGCAAATAAGTTAGAGTAAGTATTATTACTTAATTGTAACGATTGCGCCATCCGCCCACGAGCCGCCCACGGCCCGGCCGACCTTGCTTCGGTTAGACTAATCGATAATAATATATTTATGGGAACAAACTAATAGTTCAAATTGATAAAAATCATACGTCTTAGTATTTAGTCGTATTTTACAAACAAACGATTTGAAAAGAGCAATATTATAATACGTATTTTTCTATACAAGCATATAAGCATAAGGGTGCTTTTCCACTAGAGATGTGCGAAGGAAATGTCTTCTTTTGTTCAAAATTATAGAACTAATAAACATACAACTAAGTAACTAAGTTTGTTGTGGACTCTCTGTAGACACTGCTTTATAACTAGTAGTAAATATTAATTGACGAATAAAAAGCTCTTAAGAAAGTCTTGTTGAATAAATAAATATGGTTGTATTTTCGTGTGTTTGATTTACGCGAGTATAATGAATAAATGGCGTTTTAAATCCGTTAAAATCTTTAATATAGTAAGTTGTGTTTTTATTTCAAATTAAAAAAAAAGTGTTACAATTCTAACAAGAGTACCTACGTTCCAAAAAGAATAAGTATCTTATATCTGAATCTGAATATCTCATTATAAATTTCGTAATCGTTCATTCTTTCAATTTAATGCTCAAAATTTACAGGAAACAATGAAATATTTGCGAAAGTTACTGCAATTAAGTATTTACATAATGCACTTTGATTTTATCATTACCACTTAATTAGTTATTTTACTTAACTTTATGCATTCGCTGACGCCGTTCAAAAGATTAATTACAAAATATGTATATTATATTGTGACCTTTTAAAACAGCGCTCTAAATAATATAATTTGAGTTCTAGATGCTTTGAAAACCATATTACTTAAATTATAACGCAAATATATTATGATACCTATAGGTACTAGCTGTGCTCCGCGGTTTTACCCGCAGTGCTCCGCTCCTGTTGAGCGATATAGCCTACTAGATTTCCGCCCGCGGCTTCGCCCGCGTTTTCAAAGGAAAACCCGCATAGTTCCCGTTCCCGTGGGATTTTCGGGATAAAACCTATCCTATGTGTTAATCCAAGTTACCCTCTATATGTGTGCTAAATTTCATTGTATACAGTTCATTAGTTTTTAGTGAAAGAGTAACAAACATCCATACATCCATACATCCTTACAAACTTTCGCCTTTATAATAGTATTAAGATAACCTTCCTCGATAAATGGGCTATCAAACACCGAAATAATTTTTAACATCGAACCAATAGCACCCAATAGTTCCTGAGATTAGCAAGTTCAAACAAACAAACTCTTCAGCTTTATAATATTAGCATAGATACACTGAAAAAACATGTTTAATTAAATCATAACCACAATATACAGATACATACAGTAAGGAAACTTCATACAAAATGT
>CAJQZN010027792.1:0-16272 GCA_907164685.1 Colias eurytheme | reverse complement strand
ATATAATATATCTAAAAATCAGCCATCTAAATTTAAGTAAAGTAACTATTATTTTTAGTCACCTTTCTCACCTGGTACCTGCCCAGGTGTCACTGGGCAAACTTCACAAACACGCAGGTATACAAAGTACAGGAGACACTACTGAGAACTTAAAGTTTCATCCTTTAGAAAATAAGTTATGTCTTAGCGCTCTGGGATCTTGGACTATAAAGTACAACGTCAAAATTACTATAAGTAGGTACCAAGTAGTTCTATGGCATTGACAACATAGGAAGGCAAAAATATGCCTATGGTTATATTTTGTGTTTGACAATTGATTATTCTCGTAAAGATGCATTAACCCAACATATTGCACATATTCTATCCCATATGGCATATATAAAAATAATAATTCATCAAGTTTTATAGAGGAAAATAAATGATAACAAAATCCGAAATTAAATTGCTAAATTTGAAAATATTTATTCATGTAATTTAAATTTACTGTAAGCTATTGAAATTTTTATAAATACCAATTAATATTGAAAATTCAAACAACCACTTTTTATTCTATTGAATTCCATAAATCTACACGTGAAATTCCATTTAACCAAATTTTATACAATCAAAACGTAAAACAATGATGAGTTTATAAACGTAAAATTCTAATATAATAATATTTCACATGATTTAATTTAATTAATCAACAGTAAATAATATTTATTATTACCATCTTATTGCAACTGATAATAATCAAAGCAACACTTTTCAATTACAAATTATTTGTCGTCTAGCAGCCTAACCGTGTAGGCGAATCTTATTTTAAAAAGATACCAGAGATCTAGTTTTAGGAAATTTCCCAAACTATGTCACGACTCAAGAATATAATGACGGTCCTTATCTTCTTAAGTTCATCGCTGAAAGGGAAGTACCTCGGGCTCGAAACGAGTTACGTTTCAAGGCGAGGCTGTATTTGCCAAAACTTAATGCTTTGGGGTTAACTTTTTATGTACACTGTATCCAATTTAGATTAAAATTTGTCGAGATTAAAGCAAAACATTTTTTCCGTTCTTTTAATTTTAAAGAATAACGAATACAAAATTGAATATAATCGAAAGCTATAAATATTTCGGGGCTTTAACAAAAGGATCTCGTAATTGGAAAAGCTGTTCCATAAATATAATGTTACATTCGACAGCAATGTAAAAATAACATAACCAATGTCCGCTCATTAGGAGATAACGAATATAATTCAATCCCACGCACAAAACTCTTTTCATTGAACGACAAAATTACATAATTACGCCGGCGAACACTTTCAATAGATCTCGAATAAGCTTAACAAGTAAAGCGAAATAGAGCAAGTTCATACTAAGATAATTGCGGGGACCATCAAGGGGAATGAATGCTTCGTGACGAGCGCTGATGGCTGAAATGTACGTATATGTCGCCCTTTTGATGAGACCATGATTACACCTTACATATTCGTGCATATATGACGGTATGATAAAGATACACTGGATGCGATGCCTTTATCGCGGGATCGTGGTTCAAAATGTGTTAAGTGTCGACTGTGCCTTCGTTAAAGGGCTTTGAAAGGGCTGTTAGGGAAAAAATACTTCACCTTATGTTTTTGTGGAATTTAGTCATGAGATAGTATGCTGCAAATTTAATTTATTATGTTTGAAACGTGAATTTATATGTAAATTGGTACCTAATCATAACGTTACGTTTAGCTTTAAAACGAAAAAATGTTTAACTCTTGTTATCATTTTTTATAAGTTACTAAATATATTATCGACTGTATGAAATGGTTGAATCAATCTTTAAACATGCAATAAATTAAAAAAATACGGCACTATTTTTAGGTTCGACCAAAAAAAAAACAAAATTAGAATCTGTAACATTCACATAGTTCTTCTGCAGAATTGTTTAAATTCCAATTCCAAAACTATTTCTTGCCAAGAACCACTATTCAAATCCCAGAAATAATATTGAAATAATAATGCTTCCAGACAATAATACTCTCTGATATTTTCCATATACGCCGCGTTGACACGCCTTTGTATCGCGCGCATTCGAGCTATGGCTAAATAAAAGTGACTGCAATGCGAATATGAAACCTCGCTACGTTCTGCTATTATTTGAGCACTTGCTCTAATATTTGCTTATAGTGTATGTGGAATACCATTGGAATTATAAAGACAATATATATTTGCTGTGCGCTCGGTAAGTAATGTGAAATAACACTGCTTAGTGCTTAGCTAATTAACTCATGTTTATGTTTGTATACTATGCACGGGTGATCTTTCTAGATGGACAGAGCAAATGTAGGGTAAGAGAAAAGTACATAGAGCTGTATGTTCTAATATTGAAAATATTGTATGGATGTTGTTATGATTATGTCTATGTATCCGTGTATAACATTTTTCTATCCTGAAGCAATTCTTTTGACTGCACTAGTAAAAAGTCATAAAGTTATAAACTATGTCGTTCAGTGATATTTAGGTAATACATAATTAAATACAATGTGTATTGGTTTATAAATCTTCGATTAATTTGCGATTATACGTATCGGCAACTAAATGTATCGTATGGGTATAATACTATTTCAAAGGATTATTGTCTCCCAAAAAGGCATTAGCGGCCATGTCGAATCAGGGAACCCAATAAAGCCAGACTAATCCAATCGGACTAAATTCAGAATACGTCGAAATGTAGGTAATTAATATTCAACATTAGTATTTAAATATTTTAAACAAAGTCGAAATTTAATATTATATTAATTACATATATGTTAATATAGTTTAAGTTTCCCACTAAGAGAAAGCAGTAATTAATTTCTGATTTTGTCGTTTGAAAAATTAGTCGTTGAACCGTAGCTGTATTATTACGCTCTACTAAGCAATTTTAATAATCAGTACGTTTAAGGTGTTAAAAATATATTTAAACCTAACTAAAACACCTATAAAACTTCACTGTGATACATTTTATAGGTAAAAGTGTACTTAAAGCTAAAATTTAGAGTTTCATTATTTAGACCTACGTAACTCTAACTCTGTATATGGTTAGTGAACAATTCCTAATATTATTATATTAAGTGAAATGTATAAATCACATATATTTAATACATGAACATCACATACGAACATTCGAAATTATATAAATCTCTTTACTATCCATTTCATGCGTTTTCTCATCAGAATTCAAAGGGATACATCCCAAAAAAGTTCTCCCAATATTGTTAAGTGCATACCGAAAACTGTTCGCACTATGGTATATTCCGTACAACCAACACTAAAACACTTCACCCGTATAAATCATATTTAATCTCATTCTATGTTTTATAGCAGCATATTTTATACTCTTTTATCTTGCTGGCGTACAATATTTAGGGCTCTGTATATTAAGTTACGCATTGTAAAGGTGACTTATGCTAATACACCACACGCAACTCATTTTAATATGAGCACAAAACCTTAGGTGGTATACACACAGATAACAAGATTTAATATTAGATATAAAACGTGTTAAAACGCCTTTATAAATTCATTGGATTCATGTTTTGTTTTATATTAGTAATGAGTTTGATAAATAACTATTCTTAATAAAAATAATGATACATTTTTTAGCCAATTATTGTTATTTTCTTTGTAGCGCTCAAGAAATCGAACGCGTGGGTCGGTTTTGATGATTGTTATGTTATGATCAAACATTCTTGTTATAGCGAGTGTCATTCAAAACGTGACCTTATAAAAATTCGAATAAATCGAGGAATAGAAATTTTATTGTGAGTAAGTAAGAATAGCGAATCATTTATTTTTTCTTGTCTTTAGAACTAAAACCTTTAGGCTGAATTTAGTCTCACGCTGACGACACGCGAACCGTCAGAGCTGATGGCCGAGATATATTATGAACATTTAGGAAGTGTTTTTCAAAGACGCATAGCCATCAGCGCGCATGGTGGTCAGCGCTGATTGCTACTCGGCGGTACGCGTCACGCGTCGGCCCGCGTAGCTGTCAGCGCTTACGATCGCACAAGCGCCTCTGCTTTCAAGGAGCGTTCTAGTGTCGAGACGAGCGATGGCCGAGCGGACGCCGTCAGCATTTAGAAATATGTGTGTGAATTCAGCAGTTATCAGCGCGATATTGAAACGACTCGCGCTAGGTTTTAGTTTTAGTTTGGCACCCGCGCCAGCAAGCTAAGCGTAGAGCGGTCAGCGCCGATGGTCAGCGTGAGACTCGTAGCGTAGCGTGTATAATTTGTGGCAATTTTACCGGATAAATTTTTTTAGATATACCTACTACATAACACAGATGTAATCTTAAACAAATTTCGCTGCATATTATCTTAACCATTCATACAACTATAACGAATCCTCTGTTAAACATCATTATAATTTGGCGCACCAAAGAATAACTTTTTCCCCCAGCAAAGTAAACAATGCAATGTTAATTTTACTTTGTCTCGCTTCTGTTAGACCGTGTAATCTCCGCCTTAGTGTACACTCGTCTTATACCAAGGTGTTGTAACACAAAGTAAACAATGAAGCCTTTGATACAATATATGTTTTTAATTAAACAAAAACATTGAGCACTCAACTTTATAAACCTCCGTGAATAATGTTATGTAATGAAACACTTCAATTACATGTGAATGGGAAGCTTGATCCCGGGTTTATTTAAATATTAGATACATTTTCATAATTATTTCAAAAATAAACAATTTGCTTTGCATGTTTTCTTTTTTATTAAATAAACATTTTATAGTTCTCTATAATAGATAATATCATTTCGATTCTTAAATATGTACAGAATTTATCAAAAGAAGCATGATTTTTTGTATTGTAGCATCTTGTTATTATCGTTCAAAGTTCATATTCGTTCATAAAGAAAATAAATAAATATTAGAGCAAATAACAAATACGTACCTACAATTTATTATTTCCACATATTATATATCTAAAATATATTTTGTTTGTTATAATATACTCCCACCTCTTAATCCCCACAGGTATTCATTGTGCGGCTCAATTGTTGAAATATTGTGATGTATTTATTTCTATTATCAACGAATATTAAAAGCAATGTTATTATTTGCCATGTTTATGCTTCATACAGTCCACAGGAAGAAAATAAAGTAGTCAGAATATTTAACAAGTTCCAAGTCTTAAACTCGTAAGCGCGAGACGTTACGGCCTAGTATTTTCCCTTTTTTATGAATCTTTTTCATGTTAAAAAGTTTTCACAATAAACACGCCTGTCCCTTATTCATACCCGTTTGTTATTCTCCTTTTGAAATATTATTTTGTATTAATCTTGTTAGCAAAGTTTGAAACTCAGTACAATAGTTGAAATTATAATGTTATTTACTTCGCCGTGTTATTCCGAAATAAAGCCCTTGGGATGATTTAAATGTGAAACAACTTTTTCAATTCAAAATGTAACATTAATGTATTAGAATTATGTTTTTATTATATTTGTGAATAGGTACTACGATATGAATGCCTTTAACATAATAAAAGTGTGTAACATGTCATGTTATTAACCCGGATTTATACAATAGACTCTTTCGTGAAGAAATAGGTAAAAAAAAAATAAAAAGCATATCATTTCGATACTAAAAGCTAGAGTTTTAATATTTTTGAATAATAGTCCGAATTCAATCAATAGGTACTTACAAACAATATGTTACGATTAATGATGTTGAATAAATGTTATTTTTCGGACGTAGTAATTTCATAAATCTTTAGTAAATTGTAAAAATATGAGCTATTTATCAAAGTTAGCAATACAAGTACTATTGTATTTAAGTACATAAAGATCGTATGTACAAAATATATTATCAGCAGCATATCGTCTATATATCTACCTTTTTCCAATACTGCTTAATAAAATGTATTTTTTAAAGTTCTTATTTAAAACAAACCACAGCGCGCAGTGAAGTTCGAACCGAATAAGTAAAATTGAATTCTAGGAATTTCTAAGACTTTATAGGAATAAATTTCATTTAAGTTTCCCTTTAAATACGAGTCGAGGTATTATGTTTCTGATTTTCACGAAGTTGTTAAGTTATCCTTTCCTTTTCTATTTATCCTTTACTATAATATAAAAAAACGGACAAAGATATAACTTGTAGTTTGTTTTATAGGTACGTACTTAAACTATTTTCTACTTTTTAATCTAAGCAATAAAGGTCAAATAAATGTCGAACGATCTTTGCTTTTAAGAACCCTTCACGTCTTTTTCTCATCTCTTAAATATCTTGTGATAGGAATTCAATGCGAATTTTTCAATGAAAATATTATAAAACTACTCCCGAACCTTGGGCCTTTTAGATAATTAATCGTTATGTTCATAAAAAGTTTACTTGACATTTAAAAAAGGTTCCTTTTGTGAGTTGAAGTTTGATGAGAAACCTGAATATACACATTTTATGATTTTTATGTTAAAAAGGACCTTTTACCTCATAACAAGATTAATTAACAGATAGCCACAACAATAAAAGTCATTATTTTACTTTTTCAAGCTTTGTTTAAATGTAGGATATGGAGAGGATTGATGACCATTCCCCAAATATTCCCCTGACTCGTGAAAATTATTAAATACAAAAAGAAAACATTTTTTGTAAATTACAGGATGATTTTAAAATCATAGTTGCGCTACCTTCTTCAGTATGATCATGGAGCAATTCAAGCTAAAACTAAATTCCCATTCAAGACATTACCTGAAGTACCTATAAAAAGAACAATTAATATCAACGATATAGTATACGTTATATATTTTGTATTAAGGTAGATCCTAATCACAGAATACGTTCTTATAATAACCGACATGTAGGTACTTACCTAGAAAAATACCAAATATAAGGAACCATTAGAGTATAATGTATTTTGCATTCAGGTATAACCTTATCACAGAATACGTCCTTGTAAGAACCGATAGGTACTGATATGAATCCAAGTGCAGTATACAGTGACCCGGAATCTTGTTGCAGCAAAATACGTAAGAATTCATATTTAAAAATATTAACGCAAAACATTCGTAGTTTGAGTGCTAACTGGGATAATTTGCTTCTATTGTTGTCGAGATTTAATTTTGTATTTGATATTATAGTTTTAACAGAGTGTTGGTTGTCTTGTAATAATATAATTCCTACCTTGATTGGTTTTAAATCGTTTGCAAATACAAAGTATTTAAATCAGAATGATGGTTTAACTATTTATGTACGTGAAAATGTTATGTCTGTACTTCTTGAAGAACCGGATTTTTCTGAGGCAAATTTTTTAGTACTAAAGATTGGGAGTGATACAGCTCTTATAGCCATTTATCGTTCCCCGAGTTTTAAAAATATTCAAAATTTTATTAATTCTTTGCATTCGATCGTAAATAAACTATCCATGTATCCAAATATTATAATTACAGGCGATATAAATATAGACATAAAATCATCAAACACAGATCATTTATCAAGTGAGTATCTCAATTGTATAGCTATGACAGGACTTTTACCAGCACATTTATTGCCAACCCGATCAAACAACTGTTTAGACCATGTTATGGTTAAAAGTAAAGAGTTATATCATACTTTTATTATTGATTCTTTAGTCACCGATCATAACCCAGTAGTTTTTTGCTTGCACTATTCTTCTAAAAATAGGCCAAAAAACGAACTTAAATCTATAACGACAACCGACTCTGATGCCTTGAGTAATTATTTTGATAAATTAGATTTTACTCAATTATATACAATAACGGATCCTAATATAGCCGCGTCTTATTTCACTAATCTTATTTCTCAGGGTATACAACAGTCTACAACTACGAAACAAATTTCTTGCCGCAAAAAAATTATCAAACCATGGATTACTCCTGGTTTGCTTCGCTGCATTAGACTTAGGGATAAACTACAAAAAAAATTTAAAAAAGCGCCTAATAATCTTATCTTATCTATAACTTATAAACGTTACCGTAACTTTTGTAACGCATTGTTAAAAAAAGTAAAAAGAAATTATGAACGGACACTTATAATAAACTCAAGTAATAACAATAAATCACTTTGGAATTGCATAAAAAAATTTACTCACATGAATACTCGAAATCAAAATGGCTGTGACTTACTTAATAATTCTGAAAATGCGGTTGAAACGCTAAATAGCATCAACTATTATTTTGCTAATATTGGCAAGGAACTTGCAGAAAAGAATTCACATAATACATCTGATGCGACTCTTCCTAACTCGTCCAATTTTTTAAATTCTTTTTGTTTCTATGAAACCGACGAGATAGAAATAAACAATCTGATAGTCTCTCTTCGAAGTGATTGTGCAGTTGGATGGGACAACATCCCAGCCAATATAGTTAAACAATATAGACCTATATTTGTTAAGCCCCTTGTGTACATTTTTAATTTGTGCTTGTCTTCTGGGACTTTCCCCAATACTTTTAAAAAAGCCATTATCCATCCAATATATAAGGCGGGAGATAGAGGTTCTATGAATAATTATCGCCCTATATCGATACTCCCATGCCTCTCAAAGATATTTGAAAAAATAATGAATACACGTTTGGTTGCTTACTTTGAGAAGCACTGTATTTTATCACCCAATCAATTTGGCTTTCGCAGATCGAGATCAACGACGGATGCACTACACAATCTTATCGATCACGTTGTGGCTAATCTTGATATAAATAGAAGATGTGTTGCCGTCTTTCTCGATCTCGCGAAAGCTTTTGATACGGTATCGATGCCCCTGCTATTAAACAAACTAAATTATGTCGGTATAAGAGGTAAACCATTTGAATTGTTCAAAAGTTACTTAACCGATAGAACACAAATTGTTAAACTAAACGGCTTAATTAGTACTGAACAAACGCTTTCTTTTGGTATTCCGCAGGGAAGTATTTTAGGTCCAACGCTTTTCTTACTGTACATGAATGACTTGACAAATCTATCTCTTGACAACGGCAAAATAATAGCTTATGCAGACGATACGGTTTTAATATTTGATGGTCGAACGTGGGAGGAAGCTTTTTCACATTCACAGTCTGGTTTAAATATCGTAAGTAATTGGCTGCTATCTAATTCGTTGACTCTAAATTCTGATAAAACCAAATACTTAACTTTTGGCATAAACAAAAATTCTATAAGACATTCAAGTAACTTAACACTTAAAGCTCATTTCTGCCCTGATAAACTATCTTGTACATGTATAACTCTTCAAAATGTTGATTCCATTAAGTATCTAGGTGTTATTGTTGATTGCTATCTAAATTTTAATAAACATGCAACACTTCTGGCTGCCCGCATTCGTAAATTGATAATTATTTTTAAAAATCTCCGTCACATCATGAACTTTAACCTCATTAAACGGATATACTTTACATTATGCCAGTCCTTAATAAATTATGGAATATCTGCTTGGGGTGGCATGGCTAAGAGTTACATGCTTACCATTGAGAGAGCACAAAGATCAGTTTTAAAAGTCATGACCTTTAGGCCAATTGATTATCCGACCAAAGATTTATATAAAAAATGCCAAGTCCTAACAGTGCGACAATTGTTTTTGCTGCAACTTATTTTAAAAAAACACCAGGAACTTGAATTTGAATTAAACAGCACTGATAAACGTAGATCCTTCATGGTATGTGAGGTTAAACGTTCTCAACACTATTTTCCTATGAAGTTTTATGCTAGATTAGGAGATTATATTTACAATAAAGCAAATAAAATCTTAAACATATATTCTATGAATAACTATAAATGTAAAAAAACAGTCACAGATTGGTTACAGGAGTTGTCTTATGAATCCACCGAAAACTTACTAAAGATAAAACTATAAATTTTGTTTCACATATAAATATTATAAAATATATATATAATTTGTTTAATATTTAATCAATTACATACTAAATTTATTAAAATTATAAATCAATATTTGTTTATTTTACCTATTTTTTGTATTTTTATTTATTCTCTTATTTATTTATAAGTTACCTATTTGATATATTTACTTTATTTTGACACACATATACACACACCCTCACACGCCTACACACACACACACACACACATTACTCATAAACTTAAAATTTTATATTTATTTATTTAATAATCATATTTGTATAATATGCTTGCACATTCCATTTATATAACTAGCTCACTTCAAGTTTTTTGTTTTATTAAAGTTCAAATGACTTAGGGAGAAGCTGGTGCCTGTATACACAGGCTAGTTCTTCGAACTAAGCCTAAAACGGGTGCCACTTATACTTTTTACTTGTGAACAAAACTATAATGAATATGTCCATGTCTATGTATATGAAAGAATAAGAAATAAACGTTATTTATTATTATTATTATTTATTTTTTTTTTGTTTTATTTCTCCCATTTTCTGGGGTTTTTGCTAAGAGCGCGGGCTATAGAGCCAAGAGTTCCTAGACACTTGTTAAATTAGATATAATTGTCGGTACCAGTAATTTCGCTGTCGCTAAGAAATTTGCGCACAATTCGGCAGGTATTTAATATAACTGCCTTTTGCATCGTAATGAATGTATTTTTAGGTAAGTCTAGAATTTTCAGGCTATGGTGTAGATTTTTTGGAATAACTCCAGTACATGACAAAACTATTGGAATAATGTAAACAGTCCTGAGATTCCATATTCGGAGAATTTCTTCTTTGAGCTCAGTGTATTTATGAAGTTTTTCACTTATCGATTTTTGTATGTTGTGTGTGTTGGGTATGGTGACGTCAATGAGATAAGCCGTTTTTGTGATTTTATTTAGAAGGGTAATATCTGGTCTATTAAAATGAATGGTTTTGTCAGTAAGAATAGCGCGGTCGAAATAGATTTTAGATGTCGGACTATCCAATACGGGTTTTGGCTTGTAGTTGTAGTATGGTAAAAGCTTTCCTTTATTAAAATTATACTTTACAGCTAACTTTTGATGGAGATAGTGCACTACCTGGTTGTGTCGATGGGTGTAGTCATTCTGCGCTAAACTAGAACATGCTCCAGTAATATGCTGTATGGTTTCGGGCTGTCTTTGACATTTCCGGCATCTATCTATTGGTATATTTTCTTTGAGTATGTATTTCTTATAATTTCTGGTATTTATGACTTGATCTTGTATTGCTATTGCAAAGCCTTCGGTTTCAGGGAACAAGTAGCCTTTTTTCAACCATTCGTTCGATGCTTGTAGGTCTATGTAGGATTTTTCTAGTTCTTTTAAGTGTCTTCCATGTAATTCTTTTTGTCTCCATGTATCTATTTTTAGTTTTTCTTGTTCTTGTTTTGTTTTAAAATTAATTTCTTTATGTTTAAGGTTAAGCGGAGTATAGTTGTTGTCTTCTGCAATTGTAGCTGCATGTAGTTTGCTTGTTTCAGCTTTTTTATAAAAGAAATCTCGCATGTTTTCTATTTGTATTTGCCATAGTCTATTCAATTCAATCAATCCACGCCCTCCTTTTTCTCTATTAACCGTTAATCTTTCTATGGCAGACTTTGGGTGATGGTAATTATACTTTGATAGGATAGCCCTGGTTTTTATTTCAAGACGTCGAATATCGGTTTTAGACCATTTAATAAGTCCAAATGAATAAGTTAAAACTGGGACTGCATATGTGTTAATAGATTTAATAAGATTTTTAGAATTTAGTTTCCTTTTGCATAGAACAGTTACTCTCTTGACGTATTCCCTGCTGAAATCTTTCTTAAGTTGTGTATGATGTATCGTATTTGCCTGTAAAATTCCCAAATATTTATATAAATCGTTATCCCCCATGGCAGTTATAATTGTATCTGAATTTAATATTATATCCTCTTTATTGCTTATTTTACCCTTCTTTATATGTATTGCTTTACACTTATCAATGCCAAATGACATATTTATATCAGAGCTAAATTCAGTAGTAATTTTAAGTAAGGTTTTAATTTCTTTTTGAGATTTTCCAAATAATTTAATATCATCCATGTACATCAAGTGAGTAACTGCAGTATCATTTGTGAGTTGATATCCTATCCCTTTTCTAGAGAGAAGGTTTGATAATGGGTTCAATGCCATACAGAACCACAGGGGGCTGAGTGAGTCTCCTTGAAATATACCATTTTTAATTTGAATTTGTTCAGTAGTTATATGAGTGGTTTTTGTTTTTAACCTAAGAGATGTTTTCCAGTTGACCATGCAGTTTTGTAAAAATGTTATTATAGATGAATTTACTTTATAAATTTGAAGGATATGTATTAACCATGAATGAGGTACACTATCAAATGCTTTTTTATAATCTATGTAGGTAATATTCAGATTTCTGTTATGATTACTAGCGTGCTTAAGAATTGTGGAGTCTATCACTAATTGCTCTTTGCATCCTCTGTGATTCCGTCTGCATCCCTTCTGTTCTTCTGCTATTATATTATGAGATTCTAAGTGTGTTACTAGTTTATTTGTGATACAAGATGTAATTAATTTGTAAATGGTCGGTAAACAGGTAATTGGTCTGTATTGTGATGGATCTGCAGTTTGTTTGCTTTTGGGTATCATGTAGGTAATTCCAGTAGTTATAAATTCAGGCAGAGTTGTTGTATTTTTAATTAAATCTGTTATTATTTTTGCTAAAATTGTATGGAGAGATGTTAACTTTTTGTACCAAAAGTTATGTATACAATCAATACCTGCAGCTTTCCAGTTTTTCATATTCTGGGTTATTATTTGTATGTCTTGAGTCGTTATTTCTGAAAAATCCATTTCTTCTACTTCACTCCACCGTTCCGTTTCTTCTTTAATCCATTCGGCGCTTTCGTTAAAATTCTTGCTGATTCCCCAAATATCATTCCAGTAGTTTCTGAGCTCATTTTCAGGTGGAGCAAGATCACTACCATTATCTTCATTCGCACTGTGCAAAGTTCGGTAAAATATTTTCTCGTTTGTGTTAAATAGTCGGTTGTCTTGTTTTCGCATTAATGATTTTTTATATCTACTTAGTCTATGTGCTTTTAGAGATAATTTTTGCTTTAGGGTATCTAAATATTCATCCGGGGTTACATTATTTCTTTCATGTGTGGAGTGTACTTTAGCGTTTTCGAAAATTTTATTGACTTTATTTGTTAGGTTCGGGCTTCTGTCCCCTCTAATATACCTTGTTAACCTCCCTATGTCAGCTCTCAACTGTTGTATATCTAGTTCCAATCTATTTTGCCAAGCCGGTTTTTTCTTAACAGGATTTCTGAGTTGTACATCGGGCATATCCATATTAATTTTGTATCCCAATTCTCTGCTGATAATTAATGCGGTGCAGTAGATAATTGTGTGTATGTGACTTAAATCGGAATCTAGGTTATAAAATTTACTGAGAATATAGTGGTTAAAAATATAAATCAATTCGAATAGTTTTTTATTTGCTTTAAGGCGTGGAAGTTTTGGGCGGGTAGTTGGATCTGTATCATAATAAAATGCATACATAATTTCCATTTCTCTTATCAATTTTAATACATAAATGTCATTTTGTGCCAAATCATCTATTTCTAAGTTGTCTTCTGAATGTTCTGGTTCCTGGGGTGAGAGTGTGCATGAATGGTTAATGTTCGTATGTGTTGGTGTGAGAGAACTCGTGGAAATTAAAGGATTGGTATTATAATTATCTGTATATTCTTCCTGTGTTGTTTCATTTGACAATTCCGTTGGTTGGCGATTAAGGTCCTGAGTTTCTATTGTATTTTTAATAGCCTCTCTTTCAGTTACAGATATTCTATTACCATTGAGTTATTATTATATCCCTATAAAAATTCTCGTTCATATTTACGACATTTTTAACCGTTAGGTTAGAGTGGTCGTCAAGCGATAACAATAAAATAGTTAAAAAAACTGACATGTCACAATATATTGGACCCACTACTCGTACAAATGTGGATACAAACGTTATTTGAATGTGCGTCAAGAGGAACTCCGATAACGGCTTTTAACACGACCATAACAATTGTTAGCAGTTCTGCGTGTGCTGTTGCTCTTTTGTAATAAAAATTGTGACAAAATTTGGGTATTTCTTTGCACAAAACACCTTCGGTAGGTAATGTACCTAACGGTCTAAAATTATGGAGAATCATGTAAAATGTAGTGTAATTGTGAAAATTCATGTAAATATCTTCTTAATCTAAATTGATAAAGGTGCGTTAACACACCGGTACACAACAGTATGTGATGCACATATTACTTTTTACTAATTATCTGATCGAAGATGAGAGAAATTTGAAGAATGACAAAAAATATATAATTAATACATGGAAAATAAATATATAATACTTAAATAAATAAATTACTTCAATGTTAAATATATCAAACTTCGAAAAGTTCACATTTCTGTATTCCCTTAAGAGCAAAAGTTCAGCCCACGTAATGCTCACATCCCCATCGACAGAAACTCGAATACTTCATAAAACTGGACATATTTTATCGAAGCATTGTTTTAGAAGTTGTAAAACCGATAAGTCCATCGAGTAAGTGCTAAACTTTGGTCTTTGTTCATGTCACGACTGCCCCTATGGCTTTTGTTTGGACATTATTGCAATGTTTCGCTGGTCGGCTGCAGTGTTTAAACATATCCAGGAAATACTGTGTTATTATCGGGATTCGCTCTCGTTTTTTCTTTATTTTCCCCGTTCGATAACTTTTTACGGTCATTATTATCGTCTAGTCGCTGGTTAAAACCGTACTGACAACGTTTGATGTCGGCGGAACGAGCTGCGATACTCGTAATGGGTTCCTTTTCATTTCTTTGACTACGCTCATTGCATTCGATATTGTATTATATCATTGAAATAACAAACGAAATAAATATACATACGTTACTATTTTGATAACCACTGATATCCAACATATCTACATCTTGTAATTTAATAAAATACGAAATAGTAAGTAACTGAAATCAAAGCTTTTGTTATCTTATTTTAATTAATTGTAATAATTCAATATCTTTACCCCTAATTAGGCAAATAGATTAATTCTGAACTTCTTTTTCAGTCTGTGTTTGAAAATAATCATCCTTTTTTGAAGGCCTTTTGCGAATAGTTTTTCGTTGAGGCTTATTTTGACGAAAAACCTAAATCGCCCTTACAAATATGACGAGGTTGGAAAAACGAGCATTCTTGATGCTCATTCACGTTAACTGTTATCCGTAAGAGCTTTCAGAAAATGTGTCAAAATTCCACTAAACCTGTTATATAACTATGAAAAAATATCTTTTGGCGCAATGATATACGAAAGTATTATCTTTGTGAAAAGTTATTTCAATACAAACACTGAATTAGTGATGATACCTACTAGATTATTTTCAGATATAAAAGCAAAGTGAAGGCATAAGATAAACACTTGGAGAATATTGATTCCATGTTTTGTGGAATTTATAACAAGAAACTTATTAATAATTTTCTATAACACTCAACATCAACAATAATATAAATAAAACATATTTTCTCTGCTATATTTATTGTGTTTCTAAGTGTAATTATTGCTGAAGTTACATTACATTTCTGTACAATTAAATTGTTACGTAGAAGCAATATTTCATATACCTACAACGTAGAAATACGCAAAACAAGAAACAGAAATCCCAGTTAACATTTTGCCTCGAATTCCTGTATCAGATATACCGATACCATTGGGTCATATCGGTAAACATTTAAATATTCATGTTCGCAGCATTCAGATACTGGGAACTGAAATATTCCCTGAATATTCCTGCATCCATTAGGGAACAATAGGCTTAATCTACTCCATCTTAATTATTTACCTGTCCTAATTCATGAAACTTTGGGCGACAGATGGCGAATCCTCGTCATATTAAGAAGGATCATTACGCATTTACTAATTGCGAGCGAGATAAAATGTTCCTACAATGAAAACAAACAGTTTAAAATTCATTTGTCATAATTATTACAAATGTAAATTTTTCATCATAATACCTACTAATATTCAATGTTTGCCAAAAATATTACTTCGATTTAAATTCAAACGCAATATGAAATAATCATACCTATTGTAATTTCCTATTGGAATTCATAAGTACATAAAAATTGAATTATTCAATATATATTTACTTGTCTTCCTACAATTTCTAATGGCCCAATAAGAACCCTAATGATTGATATAAAATAAAATATATTCATTTATAAAACAAAAACAAAAGACACACAACATCTAGGATCTCATTCGAACTATAAATAAGCAACTATGCAAAATTTCCAATCAAACGATTGAAAAGAACTGTTTAAAGTTTAGTTCCAAGATTTCACAAAACAAAAAT
>CAJQZN010027791.1:0-23316 GCA_907164685.1 Colias eurytheme | reverse complement strand
GAAAGGTTAATGAATAATTAAACAGTTAAATCTGAAATCTCCCTTTGTGTGCGTGTGTGTATGTGTGTGTGAGTGTTAGTGTGATGTGAATGTGTGGTTGTCTGGACTTGCATGTTAGTACTAAAGCCGAATTGTATGTGAATTTTGTTAATTTCTTTTATAAATCTGTTTGTTGGCTTTCTAATTGTTCTATTGTCAGTTGTCACCCAATTTTAAAAAATATTTATTAAAAATATTTATTATTAAAATATTTATTCATAATCTTATCGATGTAACTTGTAATAAAAATGTTTTCTAATTTAAGGTTCATCAACATACCATGTTTTGACTAATGATTAATATTTCATAATTGATTCTCATTTCATTAATATAAAAATTAAATATTTAATAACCAATTAACGACTTTTCATACTTTCAGATCAAATTCGGTGGCCATCGTCACCGTACTACCGACTACCGTACGATGAGAGGGAATATTTATAGACCATTTGCAAAAGCTATTTAACAGAAATACGGGAAAAGCGAAGATACATTGCTTAAATAACATACAAAACATTTGTTGTGCATCCATATCACGTCGGATGCTGTACTCTGGGGCAAACGATTGCAAACATAGTATGTTTAATACACAAAACAACATAACTTTGTGTCGGTAATATCTTTTTGGTTATTTGTTTATCGTTTTATGCAAATTAATGGAATTAATTGTAAACATTTAACTTTAATCGTGTGACAGTTTGTGAACAAATCGTAAGCTCGATTTATGGTTATTAGTAAAGGTGTTATTGAATTAATTGCTAGTGCTTTTATTTCACCTTTATAAAAGTCAATTAAAAACATAATTTACATTGAACGGAAACGGTGTGTATGATTATGTTAAAATAAGGTGAGATGTTAGTAAATTAAAAAAGCTCAACAATATTATTTGGCAAGATTGTTATAATCCTTTTGATCCAAGTAGGTAGATTCCTTCAAAAGAAAACTTATTTTGTATACTGGGTAAGTGACTCAGACGTCTCACTCATAAACAGCTATAACAGGTCAATCAAACCAATTTAATTTTTTTATATACCTAGTACCTACCTTTACAAATTAAGTGTGAAAAATAGTTGTTTTGTTTGTTATTGAAACTCGTGAAGTGCATTGCTTCGTCTAATTTTAGCATGAATTAAACATAATTTCATTGAAAATATATGCAAAGGAAAGCTTTAATATTGAAAGAAACACTTGAAGTGTTCGTACTCAATAGCCGCGCTTTGTAATCAGATCCTTGCAGTTGAAGCTGTGCTCCGGTTCCATTGAACATTTCTTGTTTCTTTCGAAAATATTAAGGAGCATAATAAGTGCTATATTATATTTATTTATAGCATGAAATACTGTACTATTTAAATTAAGTTTTCAAATAATAGTTAAAGAGTAGCGTTTAAAGGACTTATAATATGTATAACGTTCATTAAGAAATAACGTTTGGAGTATGTTTTTGTAAAACTTTTTTAAATATAGTTTCGCATATTGATAAAACACATATGTACAAGTACTAACGAGCTAAAAATTGATAAATTCGTTGGCTATAAACTAAATTAAATTAAATAAATTGATTTTAACTTTCATAAAAATGTTTTAAAAAAAAAACTAGAATGGCAGATTACTTCTCATTTAGCAAGATAAGCATAGCTATACTTATATTATAAGGCTGAAGAGTTTGTTTGAACGCGTTACTCTCAGGAACTACTGGTTAACAACGAAAGAATTTTTCAAATCGGAAAAATTCTTTAATTGTTATTGAGGAAGGCAGGCTACATAATATCATCACGCTAAGACCAACAGGAGTGGAGCAATATGCGGGTAAAACTACGGGGCAAAGCTAGTTTGAAAATATATCAGCAATATAAATAATAGATCAAAAATGTAGACAAAGATATTTATTTATCTCAAAAATGAGGTATGCAATCATATAGGTAACATTAATAGCGATTATTGCCTATTATTATTAATTATTAAGGGTAGTAAGCTTATCTCTCGTCATCACCACCAGTCATTACTTCCATGAATTCTGAAAGAAAAAATGATAATTATTAAAAATTAATTATTAATAATTAGTTAGGTACCACTCTCATACCTAGTTAGGCAGGGAGTCTTGCCACATTTTATCTTTACGTATATGAAATTAAAGCTTTTAGCTTTTATTTAGCTTTTTCTATTTAGCTTTTAACCATAATGCGTCGAACCTTAAAATGTATGCATACTTATTTATAATCCAAGAACAAAAAAAAAACACTTTGTATAAATTCGAAAGAGCGGTTTTAAGTGGAAAACGCGAGTCCATTTTCGCGACCGATAATATGTGTTGAAAATATAAAATTCTATCTATATTATTTAGATAACACTATATACCTAGAAAAGTTGTCTATACCACGAGTCTATTTACTAAAAAATGAATAAATACTATTTCATGGTACGGTGTAGAAGGCAAGAAAAAGCTGGTTAGCCAAAAATTAAATTTTTAATAGCTCGTACGCTTGTTAGCGTTGTAAATTTATAATGTTATTGTTAAAAATTCGTGTTGTTCTAAGGTAAGCATTGTGGTTAAAAATAATTAATAAAGCAGGACATTATGGGCTGTTGATCTGAAATCTGAATTTTTGCTGCTATTATTCTTATTTTCATCTTCTAAATAATATATTTATCTGTATCTTTCTGGAAATAAATGAGACGTTAGGATGTTAGTGGTACATGTTTTAAAAAGTAAAGTTAATTGTCACAATCAACTTTATGTTTTAATATTTCTGTAAACAGTTGCAAAATATTCAATAATAACAATTTTAGTCATATTCTGTACTATTTTGTACTCAAAAATTGTAATGTGAAATGCTCTATGAATATAAAAAATAGAGAAAATTCTTACCATCGAAATCAACTGTTCCGGACCCGTCAGAGTCAATTTCTTCAATCATCATGTCCAACTCTTCCGCACTGATTTTATCATCAAGTTCCCGTAAAATCTCTCGCAGCACTTGGGTGGTGATGTAGCCGTTCCCTTCAGAGAATTTTACAAACCAGTTACAAAAATATAATACATAGTTAGGCGTTGCACAGGAATGGCAAAAAGACACAGGTTCGAATCCCGCCTCTTGATCGAATTTTTTATATTCTTTAAAAATGTATCAATCTAATTAATACAAGTTGAAGCTGGTACAAAATTAAATTTATGATTTGTGATGAAAATTATTAGAATACTAATTAGGGGAAGATAATTTCCACACCTATGTGTGTTCCTATGAAAATACGTTTCGCCTAACATAACATAAAAATCTGTTTTACTTCTAAATATTGTTTCAGTAAATAATTCAATAGGTAACTACACCAAAATTGTCGCTATTTTAATGATCTTTCTTAGATTCTTCACTGCCTCAATTAGCGGAATCGTTATAAAATATAAAGAAAATTTGCGGAATTTTTTTTTAATTAAGAAAGCATATTCATAAATTTTCACTTCGTCGTCGGGTCAGTGAATTTTTTATTATATTATGTAATTAGCTTTAAAATAGATACCTTTTTGGATAAATAATGTCACAATTTCACTGAAGAATATGAATTTAACTTATAATAATTACAATTCGCATTGAAACGAGGAATCAATACCCGTATTTGACGCCCACTCTCGACCTTTGATTATTTACTATGGTCTCAAATGTAACTTGATTCTGAACACAATACACAATCAACCAGGTCAAGTGGTTAATTAGAATGCTTTAACCATTATTGTATAATTAAACTTGATAAAATCTACAAGATTTTATCAAGTTTAATTCTAGAAGCTTTTTTTCAATATCAAGTAGGTTTAAAACCGACTCGAGTCGAATAGGAGGTTCTCTATATTGGACTGATTTTCTGTTTTTAAAGAATTTCTGAGGAACCTATTCACTCGATGAACAGATTTTAATGATTTTTTTAATCCTTTCGTCCCTCCAGGATCTAGTTTTGATTATATTTTGTAGGAGGTTAAGTTTTTTGTATAAAATAATCACTTGGATTCGTTAAAGATGTAATTGACCAAAATGTTATAATACCTTCTTTGTCATATAACCGGAATGCTTCTTTCAGTTCCTGCTGCATGGCCTCAGCATCTTCCTCAACCATGAACCTGGAGGCCAGCGTCACGAACTCTTCAAATTCTAACTCACCAGATCCTATTAAAAAAAATATATATTCATAGATTAAAATTTTGTAGTAAGGCAGGTAAATAAGATTCATTGTGTTATCGTATGTTGTATAGAGGAAGGCTAACCTTGATGAAACATTGACTTTGAAAGTATTTCTAGGCATATCAGTCACTAATACCGTAGTGCTATCTAATCATATAATTGTTCATTTTTGTTATAACCAGAAACCTAAAGTATTATGTAATGTTACATAATAGAGTGGTATGATGTACCTACATAGATAGCTTCTTGATTAGCTTGACTTTATATTTTATCAAACCTAATAGTTATTATTTATGATCATTTAATATAAAAAGAATAAAGCATTCAGCACTACGTTTTGGCACGAGAAATAATTGGCAAAGGGTGAATATCTGTCAACACTGACTCCTTTACGATCTCTAGTAGATATTATAAGTATAGTAGTCTAATATATTGATATTATACAATATATTATCAAGGTAAACGTGGCTGTTGGGAAGCATTATTAATAAACTATAAACAATCTGCCAGACGATTGTTGCTATACCAATAAAAATATAATTGAATATGATTATGTAGGTATTGATTTGATATAATAGAAAAGCTATAGAATAGTTAATATCTAAATTTACTGATGTTGAGCTACAATAAAAATATGAAAGCATTCGCAAACTATATAATTCATAAAATTAATTAAAGTTGTAAAATGTAAGAAATTTTGAAAATGTGTAACCGAAAATTGAGGATAAGTTTGGAAAAATAACTTGAATATAAATTATTCAACTGTCACAAGCAAACATTTATATTTATTTCAATCATTCTTTGCAAAAAGATGTTTAAACAATGAATTTATATAAAAGCTCCTAAGATAGAGTAAGCTATCAAAAGTCTTTGCCGTCATGAGCGTAAAAAAAACTAATTACTAAAAGTAATCAAATAATTTACCATCAACGTCAACTTCATCGATGATCTCCTTGAGCATATCATCTGTGATAGTGTGGCCCAACATGCCGAGGATCGTACCGACCATCACCGTGCCTATGCATCCTTTCTTTTCGTGGTCGAAAGCTTCGAAGGCCTTCTTGAGAACTATAACATAAATTATGCTCTATGTAGAATTGTAGAGGCTAGCTATATAATATTTAATTATATAGATCCGCATTAAAACCATCTTGCATCAGGGCTTAAATTAATTAAATAAAATGATTAGTATAATTCAAAATATAAGTAAAAAACCCAGAACATAATTTAATAAATAATTGAAAATTTAAACCCGCCCGAACAATTGAATAGCAAGTGTTGAAACCACAAAAGTTTAATTAGCGTACGAAGGAATATCACTGAAATTAATTAAAACTTATACATACTGTTAATTTGTTCTTTGTCGAGTTCCTCCTGTAAATAAGCAAATGAATATTTAAGAGCACAATCACTTATAAATTAATTAAAATTCGGCACAGCACTACTTCTACCACTCACCATGGTTGGGCGGCGTGTGAGTGAAGACTAAAAGAACTGCACTAAAACGTAAACTATCGCGAACAACAGAATGAGGAACACTAGTCCCTGTATTTGGATGAAGTTCGCTAATGCTATAATACGCGATACGATCCCCAGAGTGCAGCGGGCGGACTCCGGTTCACATCCCGACTCAAACCGTGAGTACTTTCCTTTTGGCTACTCTATCGCTTTTAACTCTTATCGTTAAGGCCACTATACACTGTCAAACGACTGATCCCGTGTCCGCACATTCAAGCCAAATACGACGCGATAAAATTAATACGATCCAATTAAAATTTATGTGACAAAAATTTATTAATGCTCCATCGAGTCAATTTGGATATTTGCCATATTTTTGTTCAAATAACTATCGATGCAAAGACAAGGGCACGTGTAAAGTTGCTTCTAAGTTAATTTGCACAGATTTTCAAAGCAAAACTTTGTCTTATCTCAACCCTATCAGAAAGATTTACGATAGTTGAGGGAGGTTCTACGCCGCGTTATCTCGGTTAATACTTAGTTTATTTAAGCGAGAAGTGAGCAATAGTTATCTTTTCATGGACAGATAACATAATTATATAAAAACCATTTAAATTATTTTCTTTATGATCCCGAAAATCTAAATATCTGAAATTATGTTTACTAAACTCTGTTTATATAACTATTTTTATGTTTTCCTATCGAAACAACTATTTCATCCTGTAGCATAGCATGTTGTTATGGCATTATACTGTCTTACTTTACTTATAAAGAAAGTCCAAACATATTTAGACAAACATAATATAATAGATATTAACACACTGACTATGTAGAAGCCTATATTTCGGGCTATAATCGAATTATCTAACTGCATGGCGAATTTTAGCCACATCTTTTAGCGGTTTTCGTGCGATAGAGTTATTTGTGCGTAAATAGAGTATGAGAGAGTTTCGTGTTATAACATAATATTATCTATGAATAATAACCAAGCACATACTTTTATCATAGTTATTTATATCTTATCAAACAGAAGCGCATAGCGTGGGAGGTATCGTAAATAATGATTATTATTCGACTATAATTTTGGATAACCTTCCAGCTAATGCGCACAAGTGCATCCACAGTATAAATAATGCTTTTCTAAATTTAGGTAGTCCAGAAATGGAATTGATACAAGATACAGAACTCAAAGGGCAAATTGACTAGTATTGCTAAACTAAAAATTCCTAAAATACACTATAAAGTACTAAATGGCAAAAAACAAATTTCCATTTTATAAAAATAATCAGATAAAACTAACAAAGTCGGAGAAGCTTTATTATAAAATTATTATATTATAAAATTTATTATAAAATTCTTTTTTATAAGCTGTATTTGTCATAATAGGTAACGTAACCAAAGCTTCTTATTAATTTTAATAAAAAAAAAAAACAATTTTTTAGATCTAAATAAGATTTGTATTTTTCATGTACATCAAATTATTAAATAATATTCTAACAAAGAAAAGTAGACAGAAACATGCCAAAAAATAAATGAAAATCCGTTACAGTATCGACTAATTAATTACTTACAATAATTATAGAAGAATAATTAAGTATAAACATTATTTATGAGTAACGTCAGTGCATGATTATTGAAGTTATAAAATAGAATTAACCCATATACTAATAATAGAGCTAGATGTTTTAATTGAAAATTGCATTATAATAGTTATTCAAGCATAATTGCAATATTGGCCGCAGTGCAAATATTTCTTAAATAATATTGAACATGCAATATATGAATTGGTATTTGAAAATAGTGATTTATAGTATCCTCTATAATAATAGATTATGCTACGAATTTATAGAATTACTGAGTACAGTTCAGTTTCAATAGAAATAAACATACATTGCTATAATATAATTTAATGGTATTATGCGGACTTACATCATATTACCTGTCTTCATAATAACTATGATTGAAAATTTTTATTTTTATACAAAGGAAATCAGTTTTTTGCTTGACAAATTGAATCCCTTGAGTTAGTCTTCCGTGTTCTTCGTCAATTCGACATCCGATCCGACAGTCGATTTATTTTTTGAATTTCAACCTACCACTCCTACCGTCCAATAGAATAAAATCTCATCCAAAACCAAAGGCGACCACTATTTATACCAACTTTTGCAAAAATATACATCGCTACATAAGCTTCAATCCAAAAAATCCGAACCCAAAGTGTATTCCCAGGGAAATTCTAAAATCACTTGTAATTTAATAGGTTTGTAGCAGAATCGTTTTGTAGCAGAAATGCAGCTAGGAATTTTCATGCAAAGCTCCGAAAGCCAGCTAATATTTATTTTGTGGTCTAGCGATAACATTAACCACGCACTACCAATAGCAAGTGAACGTACCATTAATAGCCTCGATTCTACATCAAAACAAATGGTAAATGCAAATGCAGTTTGCTATACGATTTTTAATAACATTAACCCAATAGTATACGACTCAATTAGCAATCAAATGTTCACATGGAAACACAAACCGCTGTATAATATTTGAATACAGCGTTAATTACGAAATAAAACATAAATACTCATACCATATATCATTATTCAAATTTCATAAAAAACAAAAGTAGCTGAAAAAGAACAGTAGGTGAGAGTATTTTCAGAATAAAAGTTATAAAGTTATTTTCATATATCAGTTTTATCTATATCCTTTCGCGCAAACAATAGTAATATTTACGTGCCAGAAGGGTTTCAAACTACAGCGCGTTTGATATCCGAGAGTTTGAAATGGAAAAATTGAGTTGAGTGGAATTCTGCAGTTATTCATAGCTTCAATCGCAACTCACATTTTATACATGAGTAAAGACACAAATTGCTACGATAATCCTATGTTCTGAAATCGAATTCATTTCAATGTTTATTTAAATGCGTTGGACTACATTTTAAGAAAATTGTGAAACAAAAAACATGTTGTGTGTGGTTAAAGTGATTAGTTCAACTTGCAGAAATATAAAAATATACTTATTTCAATCGAGCACAAGCAACTAACAGAAATTAAAAAAAAAAGTTACGATTCGATAAACTGGCCCCTAAAATTCGTGCTACAACGTAGCACCCCTTTAAAATGCGTGTAACTCAAATCTTTATTTCTATCCGAATACAATTCTATAAAGCTCTTTCTTCTTATAATAATAATTTAACACCTCAATATTTCGCGGTATTTAGAACATAAGGCGGTAATCCACTAATAAAATTCAGCTAAAAATCAGTTAATTAAAAGCACGAGGTTTTAGCAGTAAGTACTGCAGCTAATCCCTCCATTAGTGAATTATATTATAATCTGTGTTTCGTAAATATTCATCCTTGACCTTGGCCATTTCATATAAAGCGTGTACCTAATTGTTGCACATGCTGCATCTGATGACGATTGTCGTACACGCTTGACGCTCCTTTCTATAATTTGGCACGCGACACTGCCGGGGTTACCAGACAACAGCGACAAACCTCTTATCTAATTGATTGTACAGGTGTTACATAATTAATTATGTTACGACTGTACGTGTAGTTTGGAATGGTGAAGTCATATTGTTCGTTTCTTATTGGTTATAAATTTTGCTGTCGTTTTCAAAACAGTGTACATTGTTGCATGCTTCGTAACGAAATTGTTCGATGTACCTCTATCGAAAAAAGTGACACTAACTTTTTACGATATTAAAATACATACTAGATTTCCGCCCGCGGCTTCGCCCGCGTTTTCAAAGGAAAACCCGCATAGTTCCTGTTCCCGTGGGATTTCCGGGATATAACCTATCCTATGTGTTAATCCAAATTACCCTCTATATGTGTGCTAAATTTCATTGTAATCGGTTCAGTAGTTTTTACGTGAAAGAGTAACAAACATCCATACATCCATACTTACAAACTTTCGCCTTTATAATAGTATATTAAGAAAGATTATAAAACTTATTATGGCTTATAACATCAGTAATTATTATATTTAAAAAATATAATGTTATACGTTTGAGAAAAAATCTTCATCTTATCATAATAATTATATGATAAGATGAAGATTTTTTCAATTTTATTTTTTTTAACGTTGTCAATTTCTTTACAATTTAAAAAAAATTAGCTAAACAAAAATATGTACATAGGATGTTAGCTGGAAAAGCTAATTCTATAATACGTTTTCAAATTGAATAGTAAGTGCACCAAACAGATTCAATAAAACCAGCGGAAAGGGTAAATATTTAAAAAAGTAATACATTTCTGTATACGTATTACGTACATCGTAAGAACGATGTTTGCTAGAGCAAGACGAAAATGTTTATTTTTCAATTGCTTTCCTTTTAACTTATCTTTGTTGAATATCATTCTTACTATAATAATATTACTGTTCTGTCCTATTGCCCCTTTTTTCGAGTTTTTGCTCCATAACATCCTCCCTTGTGCCTAAAAAAAGGGTTTGATACAATTTTCGGAATCGATCGAGCCGTTCTCGAGTTTTACGCTTAGTGATGGCGATTCATTTTTATGTTTTTTATATAGAATAGATTATATACTTCGTTATGCAGTTACCTATATAACAGTATATTTATTATAAAATAAATAAATAATAACAAAGAAAATGAACAAGGTGAAATTGTTTCCTTTTTGGAACAAAGCTAACTACTAATTTAATGTTATTATAATATATTGATATACATAGTTTTGATAAAACTATTTAAAATGTCGCTTTTTTAATAGATTTCTAGACAAAATGTAGTGTACATTCTAATAATGAATCTATAGAACAGGTGCACATCTTCGAATCGTTGTTTAGATCGGATATAATAAACAGTCAGCTAATAAAGTTTTAAATTAATTACGCGTAGTAATACTATTCCTGTGAATAGAAAGATATTATCGTTTGTGGTTACATTTCCTATAATTTATAATAATTGATTTATACTATTATTGATAAATGATTTTAAATACATATTGTTCCCAATAAGTGAGGTGAAAAAATAAAAGAACATGTATAATTAAAAAAATATATTTGCAAAACTTTCTGCCAATCCAATTAATCTGTGCCAAGTATCGAGGCACAGTCGACAGGTAAGGGACGCCAATAATAATGTAGTTCGTTCCAATCTGATGTTGGCAGTCTTTACATTATTGTTGTCTTTGCTTGATCCGTATCACAATATAATTAATAGCATATAGAATTCTTATAAAATACAAAATATTAAAAATACATTCAAAAGAAAAATAGCATATCAAAAGTCCACAAATATTTAATACACTATATTATAGAATAACAAGAAATAGAAACGTCAAAGTGCCAAGAGATCTAATAGACCGATACTCACTAATCACGCTTCAGGGAGCTACAGTTGGTTTTGAACTAGTCATTAAAATAGATCTGACGTCTCACGGCGAAGACAATACACGTCGTGCGGAAACAACTGTACGAATCGATTCACTTTGTGAGCACCTCCGTGACGCGACTGACCATTTCAATACGTCTCGACGAACTCCCGGCTAAACTATAATCGTTATCTCTTAATACCATGATTAATGAACGTTCACAAAACAGTGATAGACTGACAAGTGATTTATGAAATCGTCTATTTCTTTTAGCAACCGTTGGACGCACTAATGTATTACTTCTTGCTCATTTCGAGCGGTGTCTCGTAAATTTCTTTCAGTGAGTAGTATGTGAGTGAATCTGTATCAAAAATGCTAGAGAGATTATCCGACTTTATGGAATCGTATTGAACATTTTTATAACTTTCTCTTATCCGCCATTGAGCTAATTGTTCGTCCGTCGGTTGTATAGCTGATATATAACTCACATCATTGCTATTCATACTTTTAGAGCTTTTAAATGAAAACGATCTCTCCAATGAAGATAGACTTTCTATCTGATTTGAAACTAAAAATATATTATTAATCTCTCCATCAGTCAAACTGCAATCAGTTAAGGTATTCTTACGCAAAGGCACATCTGGGGGAAGAATAAGGGCATTTATTTCTTTGTGTTTAACAAACAAAATTCTTTTGTTGCCTCTTAATAAATGTGGATTACAATGGATTAAAGCGTATATGCAAATTGCACCACATATAGCACACATTACTGATATAAGTATATATCCGATAATGCCATGGAATTTATATATGTATTTATAGGTATCAATATCGGCTAAAGTGTATGAGACGCATTGATTAACGTGTATATCTCCAGATTTTGTTTCAAAGGGACAAAAAGCATATCGAATGTTCGATTTGGAGTCAAATATTCTTAAAGAAGAAGGCATTCGATTTAAACAGTAAATTTCGTTAGGACATGATGACTTATACCAGAGTAGTCCTTGGTCTGCCCTGCTGCTTGATGACAATTCTACCATAGAGTGTTGGTTACTGCGTACTGAATATGTGAGACTTAACCAGTTATTGTTATGGATAATAATAGTTGAATTATTTAATATTGACAACCAAAAATTTCTGACTCTCTCGACTCGTTTTAGATTTAAATAACAACCACCATTATACGGATTAATAATGTGAGTTTTGTTTCCTATAATATGACTCCCTTTATAACAAATATCATTTATATTTAAAGGAGTCCTATTTATTTCATCGCAATTAGTTACATCTTCTTGATCAGATTTAATGACCGTTATGTAGTCTCCGTTTGATTTATTCATGCAATAATAATTAAATTCAGAAAATGTTAAACCATTCAAGCTGTCAGGGTAACGACACATCGGATCCACCATAAGTACATCTCTTGGCAATAAACTCTTAAACATTGAATCAGAACAGTCACAATTCCAAGGATTATCATGTAGGGCTAGTCGTGGTTGCCGTGGTAGAATCTTATCGAAAAACCCAGCCGGAACAATTTTCAAATTATTGTCATTCAAATATAATATCTTAATATTTTCCAAATAATCAAAAGCACCTTCTCCAATCGAGGTTATCCGACACGAATTCAAAAACAACGTTGTGCACATCCGTAACTTCGTGAAGCTTGATCTATCCAATATATTGTAAAACGGATTTATCGCAAAGTCTACAACTTTTAGCCTAGCGAGATTCGTTGAGCCAGTAATATAGGCGGGATTCCACATAAAGCTCGCTTTTATATCCAAGAATTCTAAAGTGTCGTCGACAGCTTGCAAAGCGTTTCTTGTTATATTTATAAGCTTGCAGTCTTTGATATATAGTTGTTTAAGACTCGAGAGTCCCACAAAGGTTTCAGGTCCCCATGTGGTTAACTGTATATTTTCTAGAATGAGTGCCTGTATGTTATTGGAGAACTGGCTGATAAAAGCGCACGGTGATATGTGCTTCAGATTGCCACCGACAATAGCCAATTCATTAACATTGCTACGCGTTCCCGAGAGCCAATTCTGCGGTAGTGTATTGTTTGTGAAGAACGGCTGCTTTAGAATTAATATTATGCTCTCACAAGTCGCATCTGCTTGCTGTAACAATATATTGAACGTTTTAGACGGTTAATTATAATTTACCTTGCTCTACACGAAACGATTCTAAAACACAGATTGTACCATAAATAACATAACGCTATTAATTTATTGTATAATGTACTAATAAACTTAAATTTTAGTTATAAATAACACCCATAAAGTTTTATCAAGTAATAATATACCTAAGTACTAATATTTGACATTTAATTAAAGATTAAACCTTAAGCAGATTGTTATCGTACAAAGGAAATTAAAGAAATGTAGATCTTAATCTACAATAAAAGCTCCTAAACGAAAGGTAATTTCAATAACAAGATTTACCCAAGCAGCATCCACGATATCACTTTCGTATTCATCGAAATAAGGTGCCATTTTACAAACAACATAGCACTCCCGCACTCGGCAGCGGGAAGCGGGTTTTGGAGGTGGTTTTCTCGAAGTAACAGCCATCAATAGAATCAAAACGAAACTCGTCACTATTATCATTCCGAAGAAAATTTGAACGATCAATCTTAGCCAGCCTCGACTACACGAAGCGTCCCTGTAATTGTTTATTTTTACAGAATATTGGTTTGCGAAAATCTATAGGTACTAATATTATAAAGCTTGCAAGAGTTTGTTTGTTTGAACGCGGTAATCTCACGAACTACAAGTCCAATTTGAAAAATTATTTCTGTTTAGATAGCCCATTTATTGCTTTTTTTATTGGCTTTATATCATCACGTATCAACACTCAACAGGAGCAGAGCACTGCGGGTAACACACAGGTATTATAATTGTAATAAAAATGCTGGGTTAAAAATAATTAAAGTTTCAAAACGTAAGAACACTATAATTTCAATATAACTAAATCTAGGAAAGCTGAGTGACGCAAACATAAATTGACTGGAATGCAGGATTACGCAACGATTGACATCAAGTTATATTATCAGGAAAGCTAGTAAATCCTCAAACAACTATTAAAAAATAAGAACAATAAATGAAATACCTTATTACAGATGCCGTCATCTTAGGGACGAATATTCCATCACACTTGGCTTCCACGTGTTGAAAACAATCACAAGTTGTTCGCAAGCCTAACCGCACGCTTTTGTTAACTTTAGTGACAGATACACCATTAGCTGTCTCGAATAATCCATAACACGATAACACCTGATAATGGCGTTATATCTACCTTAATGGACTCATAAGAGGAATTTATTGAGTCAACATTAGAATGATTGAATGGTTCTAATTTCATGGACAAGGATAAGTTCGATATAACTATTTCTATAGTGGGTAAATTGCTTATCAATTTTGGTATGACATATATTTTATGATCTAGTGTTCATTTATAGATGATAATGAGAATAGGGATTATGAAGACTGCTGTATAGTTTGGTTAGAGGTAAACTAGATTACAAATTTGGATAAACTAACCTAGGGCTATTATTGGTTTGTTTTAAAAGCTGCTGTCTAACAATGTAAGATATGAAATTATACTTAAAATAACCAAATAAAAATTATTAATTGATTAATAAATTCATTGAAGTAAAATTAAATAATATTTCAAGAGCCCTTAAAAAACAAACTACATTTTTTTATGAATCATCGTTATTCGCTATTTCTTAAGATTTAAGAAGCAAATTAATTCTTATTCAGAACGCCGTTAAAGGGATTTGAATTTTACAGTAAAGTAAGATTAGGTAATCGTAATCCATAATCTACTTCTATTAAAAATTTATTCATAGTTTAAATGTATTGCCTTTTATTACAAAAAATATAGATTAACATTGGCTGAAATATATAGACTACTAGAGGTCCGCCCCGGCTTCGCCCGTGGTACATATAAATAAAAGGTAGCCTATGTCCTTTCTCGGGTATCAAAATATCTCCATATCAAATTTCATGCAAATTGGTTCAGTAGTTTAGGCGTGATTGAGAAACAGACAGACAGACAGAGTTACTTTCGCATTTATAATATTATAGTATGGATAGAGCAATAAATGATGAATTTTTCCCTTTTTTAAAACCTAGTCTAAAAAAATCTTTGCAAATTCATATATTTCAATTTAAGCTGCGTTTAAGTGTTAATCCAAGTTGCCCACTATCTGCTGCAAATTTTAATTCTAAACGGTTCATAAGTATTTACGTGAAAGAGTAACAAACATACACACACAACCCTCACAAACTTTTACGATAGGATTTTAACGTAAACACTTTCTAAAAAGTTTCATCGATAGCTTTTTCAAATCAAATGCCAACACGTTTACCCAGAACTACTAGTAATTATTCATATTTGTATGAACAGAAACTGAGTTAATAACTAATGTAAGCATACATATATTTACATTAAGCCAGCGTATTTGAATTCCAGCGAACCGCTCTCTTGTAATTGCGAAATGCATTTGCTGCTTTAAAGCTAGTCAGTTGCCTCGCCTACTTTTTAATTGAAAAGAAAAATAGAAGTACAATTGTTTTCTAATAGTTTTACAGTATCGAGTATGTTATCTTAGGATATTTATTTTTACTATGTTTTGAGAATAGTATATTCATTAATTTGTATTGGTATTTCAGGTAAGTAATACTTTCCTATTTTATTACTCTCCTCATTTTTCAGACGTTACTGTAATAATATTGCGGTAATCAATTCACCATAAAAAGTGAAACTACGTTTTATCAAGGTAACGATATCTTTATGGGTAAGTAACAAGGCATGTACTAGAATATAAAATAAGAGCTTTTTTAGTTGTAATGCCTACTTATTATTTACAATATCTGACTGATTTATGAACAATATTATTTAGGTAATGGGTGGAGAACAACAAGTTCGAGTGCATTGAATGAAAAATAAATAAAATATTTCGTTTTCACCTTTCAATGATTTTTACATATCACACCATTTTCATTTATATTATATAAAGGTTTGAATTCAAAACGTCTCACTCATAATCCATACCAAGGTTACGTCATGAGGGACTAAGAACTGCAAGTTATCAATCTTATTTCAAGATATTTTAACAGAAAAGTATTTTTTTATATTGATTGGAAAAAAGAATTCACGTAGGTACTATAGGTATAAGTTTAAACTAACATCTTGATTCAAATATAATTTTACATAATTTGTGTATGGTTTTACAACAACTAGTATAGATAGTGAGATAAGAGACTCTTACAAATCGTTTATAATAAAAAACACTATCGTAAAGCTGAACTTAAAACAAAGCAATGCTTTATATTTCTAAAATTTTGGAAGTCACATCCGGAGTGCTCACTGCTCACCCTAATTAATTCATTACAATAAAAATGAAATTAACCTTTTTAAGAATTATTATTTATCCTTGACCTGCTTTTTACCTCCTTCCTTATCTTTATAGTAGGGTTACGACGGCTTCTTTTTAAATTAACATTTCAGTGGGGAGCAATAAAATGAATCATAAACAACGCCTGACATGCGATTTAAAAAAGGAACTTAAATATTAAGACAAAGCTACATTGCTCATTATGTTTATGGAATTCTTATTATTTTTTTAAAGAACTTCAGTGAAATGTTTTTGCAAGAGCGAGCGATCTAATCACTTGCCATAGAGTCATTTTATCCTGTTGCCATTTGTAAGCTACATTTACAAAAGCTTACTTTTGTTTACATTGTAATATTTTATTTATCTTTGAAAACAATCTCTTGTACATTTTTCAGTTCAACGACTATACACGCGATAGAATGTAAACTTAAGTGGTGAGTGAGGAAAATTTCTTTATTAAAATGATTGAGAATAAATATTTAAAATTTGGCTTGCTTAATCCGGGTTCGTTGGGAACTAAACACGATGAGCTAATTGCAGCGATGGAACGTCACGCCGTGGACATTTTGGCTCTCAACGAAACCTGGTTGCGAGAGGGAGAGGAGGGACGTGCTCCTCGCATACCCGGCTATCGCCTCAAGCATATCCCGCGCCCGCCCAGTATTCGTAATCGAGGTGGTGGGGTTGGCTTTTATGTGGTACGGGGGTTGTCGATCAGCATATTATCATGTCCTCCTCACCCTCTTGTAGAACAAATGTGGCTTAAATTAAATATTCGAGGTAAGACTATCGCTGTAGGTACCGCGTATCGACCACCTTGGCTGGACTGTGATGTCTTCTTAGATGCAGTTTCGGACTCAGTCAGCACATTTCTATGGTGTGACTACATAATTCTATTAGGAGACTTCAATATTAATTTAAAACAAAACACAGTAAATACTCATAAGTTCAAACAATTTATACAAGCCACGAATCTGAACCAGATCGTATCTGAGGCAACTCATTTCGTCAACGATAGTGAAACGTTAATAGACTTAATTTGTACAAACGCTCCCATTTCACACATTCAAGTGGATCATGTAGAATCGCTTAGCAGCCACGCGTTTATAGCTTGCGCTATGAATATCCGAAAACCTAAATTTGTGCCAAGATGGATTACCTACAGGCCAATTAAGGAAATAAATCTGGATGACTTCAATGATTGCTTATCAGGTATGAATTTAGATTTTTTATTTAATTTAGAAGATGTAAACGAAATAGTTCTTTATTTAACAAATTTATTAATAATTCTCTTTGATAACTACGCACCACTAAAATCAGTAAAAATTAAAGAAAAAAATCACCCATGGATCACTTATAATATTAAACTCATGATGGCGCGTCGAAATGAGGCTCAGGCTAAGGCGAAAACTGATGCTTGTCATAAATCTTATTATAGTGAGCTAAAAAAGTATGTAAGATTAGCAATATTACGAGAAAAGGATGCCTATTTCAATAAATATGTTAACGCGAATATCGATAAACCTAAAATATTATGGAAACACATTAAGAATCAAGTGAATATCAAACCTGAAAAAGACATGGTGTTGCCCGCTCATATTAGCAATCCGGATGCCATTAACAGTTATTTCGCCAACATACCAGGCAACAATAATATACCGCCAGACATACTTGCCTATTTTGAAACAGAGCGTTTTAGCCATGAAGTGTTTGATTTCCAAGTCATCTGTGAATCCGATATTGTAAAAGCACTTAAAGCTCTGGACTCAAACGCCACGGGAGTCGATGGTTTGTCTTTAGACATGATCAGGCTCGCTCAATCACCTATATTGCCCGCCTTGACTCATTTGGTGAATATGTCTTTCAATACAAATATCTTTCCAGACCTTTGGCAGGAGGCTATAGTCCGGCCGATAAAAAAGGTAGCTAATCCACAGGAATTCAAAGACCTCCGCCCAATTAGTATCTTGCCTTGTTTTTCAAAGATAATCGAAAAAATTGTCCACTCTCAACTTTCCTATTTCTTTGAATCTAATAATATTCTTCCCCACCGACAATCCGGCTTCAGAAAAGGTAGGAGTACTACAACCGCACTATTGGACGTTGTGGACAATGTTTTAGATGCACAGGATGGTGGTAAGTGCAGTATCTTGGTCTTGTTGGATTATTCTAGGGCATTTGACACAATAATTATCGATCTCCTTCTGGCCAAGCTAGCTTACTATGGATTGAGTGACCAGGCTGTTCATTGGTTCAGAAGTTATCTCGGTAATCGCAGACAATGTGTGGCGGTGGAAGACGACCTTGGTAACACGTGTTATTCGCAACCTATAGCTCTTAAGAGAGGAATCCCTCAAGGTACAATATTGGGCCCTTTACTTTTTATTATTTATACTGCTGATATAATCAAAAGCATAGAACATTGCAAATACCACCTTTACGCTGACGACATCCAACTGTACATTTCATTTGCACCTAATGAAACGCAAACAGCGATCGAGCAATTAAACGCAGATCTCGCACGAATAGCTGCATGGTCAGAACGAAATGCTCTTAGTTTAAATCCAACTAAAACTAAATTCATGGTGCTGGGATCTCCATATACCATAAAAATTATTGAGAAATCAACTCTTCCAATTCGCGTAAAAGGAGAGACAATAGAGCGGGTACGAGAGGCCCGTAATCTTGGTATTGTCTTCGATGAGTCACTACGGTTTGAGAGACACGTCAACCAAACAATTTCTAATTGCTACTACCATCTTAAAGTTCTGTACCGTATAAGAAACCACCTATCAACGAAGCTAAGAATTAGACTGTGTGACTCATTGGTATTGTCCAAGTTTAATTATGGTGACGCAATGTATGGTGATCGAATCCTGGGACGCTCAAAAAAAGCAATACAAAGGGTTCAAAATGCATGCGCTCGCTTTTGCTGGGATGTACCTCCCCGATCGCATATAACACCTTACCTGAATAATGCGAGGATTTTAAACATGGAGAACCGTCGAAGATTACATTTTGCCGTTTTGCTGTTTGCAGTTATACGGTCAAATGTACCCGCTTACCTCTATGAAAAACTATCATGGTTGGGGAATTCTGACACTGTGTACAGAACCAGGGCGTCACTGACTAGGTTAGCTATGCCTCGACACCATACCATGGCTTTCCGGGGTGCTTTTCGGTACCGAGCAACGAAGTGTTGGAATGATTTGCCTCCACCATTGCGTAATAAATGCAGTGTACTAAGCTTCCGTAATGAATTTAAAAAATCCATTTTACATCGGCAAATCAATCAACACTAGTTGCTTGGCTCGTTAGCGTATGGTTATTTTTCTAATTTTATACTGCTATTTTCTGTTATCCTTAGGTATATTAATATTTAACTTATTTATTAATAAATCATATTATTATTATTTCTTTTGATGAATTTTGTTTTGTTTTGATATTTATGTAGTGTATATATGTGTATAGGTATCTATTTTAATTTATTCATATTTTTAATTTTCTGCCACTATAGGCGTCATTTGGGAACACGGGAACCACTGAAAATCAGTGCTGCAGCTCTTAAGCCGCAGAATTCCTGAGTGGGGTCCCTGTTCAGCACACAGGATCACACCTTATTAATATGTATTTATGTTTTATATCGTAATTTCAATGTGTTTTTCTATTTAATTTCTGTTTTATTTTTATTTGTCTTTATGTGTGTGTTGAATTAAATGTCTTTTCTTTCTTTCTTTCTTTCTATTAATTATATAATTCATTAAGCTTTTTTTAGTATTTCAATGAATATAAAATATCTAATTTATGATTAATTATTTGGAATCAAATAATTATTAAAAAAAATGTGTTACAATATTCTCAAATCCAATGCAGTTTTTAAATTTTGAAAATGAAATGCAAACTAATCTCAAGCACATGTGCCATCAAACCATTGAAAAGCACGTTTTAAAATCATAAATAAAACAAGTTGCATTATGAAAAGTCACCAGATCCATTTCGAAGTATTATTATTTATGGTGGAAGACGAGTAATAGCAGAATTGTTAGCTGAACCGTGTGTAGCGGAAACAATAAATCATGTGTCACAGCGTAGCTTCAGTTTCTATTAGTTTCTCCGTTTATCGTACCGGGAATTGTAACACGGATGTTAAAACATCATTTGTACCTACAAACTAATGTAACCACGTAACACTTTAATAACTCTTAACTAGCTGCTTGTTCCGGCTCCACCCGAGTAGACTTTTTGTATGAAAATGAAAATTATTATTTTTAAGACTTATTATCGTAATCCTAGCGCGTAGAGACAAATCCAATAAGCCAAAAAACATGAAATAATTTCAATTGAGTTATTGGTCGAAACACAATTTTCTTTTATATTGTTCTACGTATGGTTTTTAATTGTGACCATTACAATACATTTTGGATGCATATGAAAGGACTTTCTAGAATTTTCGCGATAAATTCAATTTGGATGCGTATCCTAACGCAAAGGTTGCGTTTCATTTTATTTCCAAAAACTGCAAACAATATGATTTTGTATTCCAAATATTTTATTCATACTGAATATTATTAATTTAATTTATTTATACTCACCACGGAGGTATTAATTGCGTAGGTTATATACCGAAAATATACAAAAATATTTTAAAAGTAAGCGCAAAGGAGTCATTATTCAATGTAAATTTGACTTCAAATTTTAGTTGATAAGCAAGGACTTTCTCGAATTTAACGCGCTGAAAATTCCCATTGTACCTATTTACGAAGGGTCATATTTCATAATTATAATTTGTTCCTGACGACCAATTAAAACTGAAATGAATACGGGTGTTCGGATATTAATGGATTTGTTCATTTATTTTTGTGATTGAGTGTATGAGGTTTCTAATATATAAATGTTAATAATTCAATATAACAATTATTAATAACGTGATTAAGTTATAACATTCATTACTGGTGTAGGTATTGTATTACATTCATATTTCACTTAGTAACACAATTATTGCTTTACTACAAATGTTAATGGTTTGTTCTGAAAAAGTAACACGAGTCAACTAAGTTAAAAAAAAATGCCTAGACGAATATTAAAATAAGATGAATAATTACCAGTTTCATACAGACAGCGGTAATTATTTTTTATTGAGAGCACTGTCTCTCCTCCTCCACCTCCTAAGACGTCGCGTCGTTCAGCGAAGCCCTAAGTATATTGTGCCTATAGCTATCTATGCCATAGTTCATATTATTTAATATCAGTACAGCATCTCATAAACTAGGTGTCATAGAATTATTCTCTTTATGTCCATATTACGTTGCAAATCGTATGAAAAATACCCATGAGAATCTAAAATTCAAGTGATAATTCAGCAGTACGTGGCATTTGGTCAGTGGAAGCTCTGTAAGCTCGTCACGTGAACGCTGTCATCTTTCTTAAGTCGTGTGACCCGTTTCAGTGCAGAATAGCTTTGGACAAAAGGCATTCCGTTGATAATACCGAATGCAGTATGCTAGTGTTAGTACACATTGTAAGGTGAATAGATGAATAGTTAGTTCTTAGTACATGTTTCAACTGTGTGCCTAATTAATGCAGCAATTTCGTGTTAGCTGTTATTAATAACTATGAATTTCCCTTGAATTTCATTTGATGGTCTTGTAGTTAGTCCAAATTTGATAAAATATGGTTCATCATGTGTGAGTGTGTGTGTGTGTGTGTTTGTGTATTTTAAAGTAGAGGGATAGAGTAATTAAAACAAACGTTATACGTTATTTAAATTTTTATTACAATCAAAGTTTACACCTTTACAGCGAGATTTCAATATTAGACTTAGATTTTTACGTAATTTAATTAATAAATGTGACTATTAACCGTGAACACATCGCACTAAATAGTTTCCAACAGATTTATTAAACTTTATATTTTCAGATTAAATTTATTTTTAAGTTTCCTAATTATTGCTGGTAAAACACGTGATTACACAGACACACAAATAGATTGAATACATTATACAATTATACATATAACACACAGATAAACATCGATTTATAAGCTTCCACAACAATGATTAACAGTGAATATACGATAAATATATAACAATAAAGAGTATATAACTATATAATCTTAACACTAATTGATATGCAATGTAAGGTCCATGATATTAATTTACTTGTGGCATTTGTTTTATAATATTTACGATTTTTTCTTCAAAATGTTTAAGTCTTAATCGTCAAAATATGTTTATTTTTAAAATAACTACAGCTTTCATATATCGCAATTTTCTCTTTTTATTAGAAAACAAGTTGAAGCCTCTACGTAAAGAAAATTAAAAATACAAATATAGTAGATTACAATCATCAATATTTTATATTAATAAAATTTGACTACTTTAAGATAATGATAATTATAAATATAAGTATAGAAACATCGAATTATTCTATATGAAATCGAATTACATATAAAGTATATTTTAACTTACGTCAGATTAACAAATAAAGCGCCAGTACGGAATAGAGACAATATATCGACGTTACATAAATGATGGAACTATTAAGATATCATCGTTGTTTTCAGTTTGTTTTATTTTCCTTTAAAACTGGTAATAGAGTTCTAAATATATTTCTGCAATCGATTTAGGTTTCAGTTACGAGCTACATTGCTGATCTTAATCTCGTGTTAACTTCGACATGCATTCCATCATTTAGTACGATAAAATCTCCCCACAATAATAGCAGACATGAAACACGACATCTAGATATCGAAAAATCCAATATTGAAGAATACATTAAACACTTATAGAGAAAAGTACCGCCCGAGACGGCGTCGTAATTCTTAATTATCAGGTTTCTTTGACTCTGACCAACACTACGCGTGTTCTCTTAATTCTACGTGCCTAATGATCTCCAATGGTGCATTACTAGTA
>CAJQZN010027790.1:0-12062 GCA_907164685.1 Colias eurytheme | reverse complement strand
CTGAGCCTCGTGTACACTGACCGAGCTGCTTCGCGCAGCAATTGCTTCACGAGGTTGCTTGCTCTGTAGACTCGCCTAATACCTACTGGTGTATAAGTGCATAGTGACAATAGCAGGTTTAAAAGGAATAATTCTGCTTGAAATATACTACGCTTGCTTGATTAGAAATTGCAGATAATTAAATTTGAATGAGAAAATATATTAAAAGATATTAAAACTTATGCGTAAAAAGTAGTTAACTTGCGGCCGCTTTGACGTTAAAGAAGCGTCTCAAAATGGTCTCAAACCACACTTACTGCTTAAATGTATCTGACGTAAGCTTTCTCAAACCTCAAATCTTTACTTAATCTATCTATCTATCTTCTTTATATATAAAAATGAATCGCAAAATGTGTTGGTAAGCGCATAACTCGAGAACGGCTGGACCGATTTCGATAATTCTTTTTTTTATTATATTCCTTGAAGTAAGAGGATGGTTTTTATGTAGAGAAAACGTAAATATGTACCACGGGCGAAGCCGGGGCGGACCGCTAGTCTTATATGTATATAAAAATGAATCGCAAAATGTGTTGGTAAGCGCATAACTCGAGAACCGGTGGACCGATTTCGATAATTCTTTTTTTATTATATTCCTTGAAGTACGAGGATGGTTTTTATTTAGAGAAAACGTAAATAAATACCACGGGCGAAGCCGGGGCGGACTGCTAGTAATATTATAAAGCTGAACCGTTTGAATGTTTAAACGCGCTAATATCAGGAACTACTCCGATTTGAAAAATTATTTCAGTGTTAGATAGCCCATTTATCGAGGAAGGCTATCACATCACGATAAGACGAACAGGAGCAGAGCAGCTAGCTAATTCTCAATTCAGAAATTCTATTAGTACTGCGCTTTGCATGCATTATTTATTCACAATACCCACTTGCTCGCCACTGAAATCGGCTCAACCAAACACAGTGAACATAACCCAGGGCTCTTTCTCTGGGGTCGCGGACGAATTCTTTCAACATCAGCGTCCTCATCATTGAAGCGGCTGGACGAAACACAGTGGGGCTTTAGTCCGTAGGAATATGACATAACCCTCTGCCCTCTAGGGTCGTAACTTACATAAAAATTTCCCCACTTTAAAAAGCTTGAGAGAGATTAATTGGATATTTATACACGCATAAGAATTAATTTTATGTGACGTAAATTGAGCAAAAAAAAAATATAAATTACAAATTGTAAATTCCATAAATCTTGTTGTAATTGAAATGGCAAACGTAAAAGTTTAATTAAGAACTCATCAGTTTTTAAAACATTATTGAATTATAGTCATAATTCTTTTTTATAGCTATACAGGGTGTCCCACTATTGGTATACTAAGCGCGAAAGGACTTGTAGTTTTGCATACACTGATCACGTAAAAAATACTTAAACAACAGTTTTACGCCAAAAATATTTTGCTAAATTTTTCCTGAAAATCCATGTTTTCTTCTCTAGCTTCGCGCAGCCGGCATATTCCGCTTCTCTAATGTGAGCATTTTGTCTATGAAAACATAATCTTAAACGATAGCTCACGTGCTGGTAGCAAAGCTGGGCGGGTTGCTTGTTGGGTGTACACATAGAGTTTTAAGAATTCATCTATTTGAAAAAAAAAATGCGTCTGGAATTTTATAAGTATTTTTTACTTACTCAGCGTATGCAAAACTATAACCTCCTTTGAGCTTAGTATACTAATAGTGGGACACCCTGTATAATGAAAATCTTATGAATTACTTCTTTACTAAATAACCATAAGTGCATAGGCATCTATAATAAATTATGCACAGAATACATATTATAATCTAGGGATTATATTCTGACAGAGTTACTTTCGCATTTATAATATTAGTAGGCTAATATTATAAATGCGAAAGTAACTCTGTCTGTCTGTTACGCTTTCCCGCTTATACCTCTCAAGTCTCAACCGATTTTGATGAAATTTGGCACAGACAATCTTTAGACCCTGAGAAAGAACATGATAGGCTAACTTTAATCAAAACACCACGCGAGTGAAGCCGCGGGCGGAAGCTAGCCATATATAAACTTTATTTCATATATAAGTATTTAATACTTGTTAGTTTAGTCATTCTATTTTAATGGACGTAAATATCTTCGTGTAATGATTAAGATATAAGATTAAGGGCTGATTTTCAATCCTTGGTTAAAACTTATTCGTCGAATAATGTATAAAACTACCATTTTAAAAACGTATTCTAATTGCCCGTATTTGACAGTTTACGTGACATTTTAATATTTATCGTGTAATACTTTATTGGCCGGATAAGTTTTATCCAAGCATTGAAAAATCGGCTCTAAAAATAGGTAAATGTATAATATTCGAATTTAAATTTAGGGATTATTGTAGACTAGGTTTCCGCTCGCGGCTTTGCCCGCGTTTTCTTAGAAATAGTTTCCAATCCCGTGGGATTTCCAGGACCTATCCTATGTGTTAATCCAAGTTAACCTCTATATGTGTGCTAAATTTCATTGTAATCAGTTTAGTAGTACTTGCATGAAAGGGTAACAAACATACATAATGTCTCGATTTTTAAGTAGTTTTGTCTATAATGCAACGGAAGAGGAGTTTTAGGGTTAATTATGTTACGTTAACTGGGCGAATGTAATTTATTCTTATTCATAAGCCATTACCATCAAAAACCGTTCAGTCTTTTTCGAGTAATAATAAGTAATAATCATGCACAATACGAGTATGTAAGAATGATCGGTTTCAAATTAATATTTATCCGTTTAAGTAATAATTTGTGCTTGTTTCACACTGTAAACATAGGCCCTAGATATTAGAGAAGAAATTCTTTAAATTTACTATGCCAATACAGTAATAAAATAAGTAAGTTTTGTGTCTATTTATTTGAGTTTAAATAATATTAATTAGCCAAAATTATTAAGAGAATTTTGCATTAAAAAGCACATCAAGTCTGAAAAATTTACAGAAAATCGTTCTACTAACAAGAGTACCTACATAATAAACATCACTATATAGTATAAAATATATACAAAGTCGCTGACATATTTATCCGTCCCTATGTATGCTTTAAATCTTTATACTATGCAACGGATTTTATTAGATAGACTGATTTAAGAGGAAGCTACAAATTTAGTACATAGTAAAGGTTGTACACGCGGGTGAATCCACAGGCGGAAAGGTACAATACTTAACTACTAAGGTAATACTTAACAATTTAAATTTTCGATTAAATTATTAATAAAAATAAATTAGACTTAAAAAATCGTTTTAAGGAATACATTATAAGATTAAAAGTACTTAATAAGTGAAGACTTATGCCTCATGATCAAAATAATGACTAATTTCTTGATTTGTAGGTCAATTCGGATTAAACAAATATTTCTAATTAGTGTATAATGGAATCGTTTTGTCAATAACACTGCTTTATCTAATTACAATAATAAATTAACTAATTTAATAAATCAGGCCCCGGAATCATAAACACAATAGAAAATCTATTGTCGTGGACCGATCGGGCCGTTCGGGGCTCAATGGGTTAAATTACATTCACAAATAATTTTTTCTTCTAATTTAATAACTTTTTGTCAATAACTATTATTTTTGTTAATAATAAATATTACCAATCGATGCAGTTAACGTTATAAATGTTTTTTTTTTGTTTGTTTGCCTGTTTGACACTTAGTAATAAATTTGTATGCAATTTTAAATAAGTGCTTTTATATCAGTTGATAAAAACTGTCTATATTTTAATTATTATGTATTGTTAACAACTCTTTTTATCGCTTTTAAAGAAATAATATTATCAATGAAACATAACTGAGCTGTGAAAATTATTAAGTACGTACTAGCTTTCTGCCCGCGGCTTCGCCTGCGTTTTGAAAGAAAATCGCATAGTTCCCGTTCCCGTGGAATTCTGGCATGAAACCTATCCTATGTGTTAATCCAAGTTACCCTCTATATGTGTGCTAAATTTCATTGTAATCGGTTCAGTAGTATTTTCGTGAAAGAGTAACAAACACACACACACACACATACACACATCCTCACAAACTTTCGCATTTATAATATTAGTAGGATTGTTTTTTCCAATTAAATTATGTTTTTCATAACAACAAATTTTCACATTTAGCGTGAATAACATATTATCAATTACACGCCATTCATTTTTTATGATAAGTAAAATTATTATTTTATATTTATATTATTTAGAAGGTATTTTTGAACCACTTTAATAATAGTTTATTTTAATTAAAATATACTTTTTCATTGAATGCGATTGTTTTTTCAACGTGCATGTTGTAGCTGTTTCTTTTTCTCTTGATAATTAATTGAACTTTAAAAAAAAAAAAGAACAATTTACACGATAATTTTGAATAAATATTTTACAATGCACTGAATACAATATATTGATTTTGGATTTTTTTTTATGTAAATTTAATTATTTTCTTTATTCTATCAATAAAAACTGCAATCGCAAATCACGAAAATAATAAAATTAAATACATACCGTAGGCACATCCACACAAAATAATAAACACACAAACACATAAAATATTAATATATTATTATATTTACGTTACCTTAACACAAGTGTATATGTCCACGCCATATTTACAACTGAAAACATAAGCCTGTGATAGTGAGATAAGTAAATATAAGTAAACTAGCTTTCCGCCCGCGGCTTCACTCGCTTTGTCTAAAACCTTATAAATTACATACTAAAACCTTTGACGAGAATCACTCTATCTATTAAAAAAACCGCATCAAAATCAGTTGCGTAGTTTTAAAGATTTAAGCATACAAAGGGACATGGGGACAGAGAAAGCGACTTTGTTTTAGGTATACTATGTAGTGATGTATAATATATATATTTTGTGGATCAAATGCAAATTATTAATGCGATTATTTATTTCCCTGTATTCGTAGGATTTTTACCGCAGTTTTTTTGAGTGAAAGCTTTTTATTTTGGTGCTTAAAGCGCGTCACACACGGTGAAGATACTATAATATTTTATCTTAAGATACTGTAATATAAAATATTACAGTATCTTAAGGTATCCGGTATCAGCGTTCTGACCATCATTTTTCTTTTTGTCATTGCGTACTAAGACCCCTGTAGAACCGCCATCCTGTTACAAATGACCCACAAAATTTCGGATCATTTGTAACAGGATGGCGGTTCTACAGGGGTCTTAGTAATAATAGTAATAGTCTAAAATATTATAGTATCTTCACCGTGTGTGACGCGCTGAATCCGTGTTTATATACATAGTACTATGTAAGATTTTGATTGTTTTGAAAATATGTATTAGAAATAATGTACATATACCTAGTTATGTTTATAAATATACAATAAAAAAAAATCATCGCATAGATATATCATATTTATTGTAAAAAGTAAATTAAAGGCAGTAAGTAATTGTTGCATTCTTAAATGTTTTAGGAGTAAATAAAAAACATCGACTAGGCCCTAGATATTATATTTTTTTTGTAAAAAAGTAAGTTGATGGCAGTAACTAATTGTTGCATTCTTAAATGTTTTAGGAGTTATTCTACTGCAGGGGATAATGCAATGGATTAAAAATAACGAGAATTTTATTACAGATTCAAGGCCAATGTCAATAAAAAAGGACAATTTAAATAACGATAAAAAAAATAAAATAATACTTACTACCTTCACATACATAGGTACCAGTACTTTTATACTACAGTAGTTCGACGACATGTGACATCTGCCATCCCGCACTTGGCCAGCGTGGTGGATTATGGCCTGATAGAAGGTACAGCCCCCCTAGTCAAGTGGCTTTCTGTCAGCGTAGCGTTCAATAGAATAGACTACGAATGTATGAGATTGACGTAAGCTGCTGTAGATACGTACAGAAAGCCACTTGACTAGGGGGGCTGGAGGCCCATGTCCCAGCAGTGGGAACATCATGGGCTGATGATGACTATATAATATCTATGTGCTTTAGGCCAGTCTCTATAGATACTTATTAGCTAGTCAAAAGAAATTCGGTCACTATAACGTTAGGTATTAACATAAGATTGCAGTTTTATCAAGCCTCTTCAGTAAAATGTATAAGTCTATCGCATCAAGATAATTCTCATGACTGCAATCTGCACATACTGCAACATTGTAATAATCTCATATGATATCTTTATGACATATAAATCCATTATAAGATCTTTTAGAAAACATCAAAAGAAAGGTAGGTTTTCAGCTTTATAATATTAGTATATCATAATATAATCTGACGATGCGGTTGGCGCAGTGGTAGTAACTGCCTACTGAGCCGACGGTCCCGGGTTCGATCCCCGGTCAGCGCAAATATTTGTGTGATGAACTCAATTATTTGTTCTTGGGTCTGGGTGTTACTATCTATATATGTATTTATTAAATATTATATTTATAGTCGCCTAGTACCCACAACACAAGCCTTAATTGAGCTTACTGTGGGACTAGGTCGATTTGTGTAATAATGTCCTATAATATTTATTTATTTTATTTATTTATATCTATACTAATATTATAAAGCTGAGTTTGTCGAGGAAGGCTATCTTTATATCATCACGCTAAGATCAACAGGGGCGGAGCAATGCGGGTATAACCGCGGGGAACACCTAGTTTTAGATATATCTAAAGCGTATATTTTTTAACTTATCCATAACCCAGGTGCGGTAAAATATTTTACTTTATGATCCATAATTATTAACATCAATTATATTAAAACTATATATTGTTTTTTTTTTAAATTTGCATCGCAATTACTTTACACCATAATTTAAAAAAAAGTGCAGTGATCTTCAATTAAAGACTTAAAAAGTTTAAAAGGTTCTATGCACATTATAGATATAATTTATTATTAATAACAACACTTTTATCGAAATAATAATCAACAAAGGTTCCGAGAATAACATAAAAGCTCTGCGTACCGGTTATTCCCGGCGTTCATCAGTATGGGGAAAAATATTCATTCATTTATGATGTTGTTTAATGCATCCAATTGATTTTGTGAATGTGACTTCTGAGGAAAATACAGTGGGGAATTTATTAGCTATTTATAACTGACTCGCTGCGCTTGCGGTCATTCAATTAAATGTAGTCAATGAACACGCTAGTTACTCAATTAAATAGCAGATTCAGCCAGATGACTGCGATATATAATATGTAAAGTGCGTGTGAGTAAAGTATCATATAATGAGTAAATAATTTATGTAACTATTCAAATGGGGAAATTATCAGACTAATTATAGCAAGTGTAAATAATGAGATTTCGATAAAACAAATAGACGCTGAACAATAAGAGAGAAGCAATAGAATTCCAAATCCGTTGTTTATTTTACTTTGTGAAATCATGTCGAAGCTTTTGACAGCCTTTTATTACGTTGAGCGTTTTTGCTATGAAGAAACCATAATAATTTTGGAGCGCCTATTTATTCCTACTGCCATAGGATTAAACTGACTTGATCAGTTGAGTCAAACCAAAATCAAACCTATTTGTGGAATTATTTAAACACCGATACACATAGCATTACATTAAAAAGATTAAATTTAGCTCGACTATCCTTACTAATATTATAAATGCGAAAGTAACTCTGTCTGTCTGTCTGTTACTCAATCACGCCTAAACTACTGAACCAATTTGCGTGAAATTGGGTATGGCGATATTTTGATACCCGAGAAAGGACATAGGATACCTTTTATTGCGAAATATGTACCACGCGCGAAGCCGGGGCGGACCACTAGTATCATCATAAAACTAGAACTAGTACAGTATATTTTCTAGGGATGAATTTGATATTCTTGAAGACATTATCTCATTAGTGTTGTCATAAACCTGCTTATACTGTGGTCTTTTCATTAGTTCTGAAGTTATAATAGCCGCTAAGAAATCTAATAAATTGCCTGGCGTCGTTCAATCAGATATAACATAGATCATGAAGATTGATTATCTAATTGGTCAATTCTAAAAAACAACTCATGTATATTGTATCATAAGTAATATAATTTCTTTCTTCAATGTACATTTTAATAGCATTCAAATAATATAACCTCAGTTTTGTTTTTCAAACTCAAACATTTATTTATTCAATTAGACTTCTTCGAGAAGCACTTTTGAAACGTCAATACATATTTTTAACATTTACCACCGATTCGGAAAGCAGTATCTATGGAGAAGAACCTGTGAGAAGAACCGGCAAGAAACTCCATAGTTTTAATAAAATATACAGAGGTAGAAGTTACAAATAAACATATTAAAACGAACAAACAACAAAAGTATCTAATGCTTCAATTCTACCCTACTGTGGTATATATTGATACATACATACACTATACAATATACATAATACATAGGTGCCTATAAGCTTATTAGCCAATTTATTTATAATATTGTATTTTGAAAGATGGCTGCTCCAACGCCGGAAAACTGGTATAAGCTCGTGGAAAATACGCAGAAGTATCTCAACGCAACTCCAAGCCGCAGTACTGGACAAGCACCCTGCCAGTTGTTATTTGGAGTTAACATACGGATCAAGGACGACTGGAACTTAAGTATTGGTTAATACTATGGATATAATTTTATTTTTATTTATTTATTTATTAGGTACACTTTACTATGCTAGTTACACAAATTACTTAAAACTAAAACTTATAGCCACTAAAGAGTGATCTCTTACAGGCACTATTAAACAATAGTAATTAGTAATTACTTAATACGGTAATTATTTAAAAAATAAGCTACAATCCTTTCTTAATGAACGCCTTTTAAAAAGTAATAGCACAACAAATCAAGATCATTAGTTTAAATTAAGCCTCATGAAGGTATATAATCTAATATATATTATAAAGGCGAAAGTTTGTAAGGATGTATGGATGTTTGTTACTCTTTCACGTAAAAACTACTGAACCGATTAAAATGAAATTTAGCACACATATAGAGGGTAACTTGGATTAACACATAGGATAGTTTTTATCCCGGAAATCCTACGGGAACGGGAACTATGCGGGTTTTCCTTTGCAAACGCGGGCGAAGCCGCGGGCGGAAATCTAGTAATTTCTAAATTTATCCCAAATAAATAATAAAAAAATCGAATTACATATTCTAAAAGAAGAAGTCTGTTATTATAGAGTAAAAGAAGAAGTGTCCCGTGTATTGTAGTGAGGATACACCTAACTACAATATAATAAAAACTACAACACCTAAATAAATTAGTTTATCACGAACTGAATTCAACAAATATTTCTTAGATCATTTCCTTGCTTAAAAGGTTGTATACACTAGGATAAATAAAGCACATGATACAAATATTGTTTACGTTGAAAGCTTTCTAGTAATCCAATTCTGTGAGACTCTATCAAAAGCTCTCAATAATTCAATGGAAAAGGAATCAGGTACGATACCTTTATACATATTAATCTACTATGTATATTTAGTTTATGTACTTGCATTATATTATGTATTTTAATAAGTAATTTCGTTTTTTAATTTATTAATCCATACTATAATATTATAATAAGTATTATTAATATTATAAATGCGAAAGTAACTCTGTCTGTCTGTCTGTTACTCAATCACGCCTTAACTACTGAACCAATTTGCATGAAATTTTGTATAGAGATATTTTGATACCCGAGAAAGGACATAGGATAGGTTTTATCCCGGAAATCCTACGGGAACAGGTTTTTCTTTGAAAATGCGGGCGAAGCCGCGGGCGGAAAGCTAGTACATAATATATGATTCCTAACCAGCCAACCAACCAAATAAGATATAGTTTTCTTTGTAAAAAAATTTGAGTAATTTCAAATTATTATTAAAACGATACCTATATTCTATCATCTTTATTTAACATTAAATTATATCATACGGGGAACTTTGTAAGCCACGAGGCAAACTTTGAAGGCTATATAGAATTTTTTTTCAAAACTGTATTAGAGGCGCACCAAATCAACAAAATATTTTTTAGTTCAAATATTTATATTATAATTACAAATAGAAATTAATGATTGGACACACATGAAAAGTAATTTATTTGATTTTACTGTTTTTGTTTTATGTATTTAGGTTGACGTCAGGAAGGGAAATCTACATAATTTATATTTAACATGAATTATACCTTTCCCTTATTTATAAAAAACTTAAAATATGTAAAATGCGTGTTTTATATTACGCCAAAAATACTATACTTGCGATAAAATAATATTTAAACAGTCCATCTTATGTTTCTTACTGAATATTATTTTCTTATAATTTAAATTTTAATTACACATTATATTTTATCATTTCAAATTTACCTTTAGTTAAGTAGGATGAAGCTATAATATGAGTTGATAAATTGACTTGATAATATATACTGTTTACTGTTTTGAGTTTCTAACGAGTTTATATTGCTCAATGATATTTCAAACTAGTTGTGCTTCGCGGTTTTACACGCATTGCTCCGCTCCTATTGGTCTTAGCATGATGATATTCTCTTAGCTTATAATATTATGTTGACCCGAATTGTTATTATAATGTATAAACTAGCTGTGCCCGCGACTTCGTACGCGTGGAATAGTGACTGCATAGTAGTTACTAGTTAACACACAATTATTGAGTAAGCACGTACTACTTGTAATTCACACATTATGTCCTTTTATTTGATACTAGCAGTCCGCCCCGGCTTCGCCCCTGGTACATATTTCGCAATAAAAGGTAGCCTATGTTCTTTCTCAGGGTCTAAAGGTTATCTGTGCCAAATTTCATCAAAATCGCTTCAGTAGTTTATGCGTGAAAACCATACATACATACATACATACAAACAAACCTTTCCTCTTTATAATATTAGTATAGATGCCGTTTGAGTATATTATTTGACCACATTATTCATTCCCACTTTTCACTTAACTTAACTGAATAGTATAAAAATATGACTAACTGTACTTCATACGTTATGCGCTTTCATTTGCTATGTCACTTGGGTATATTTGACAAGATTCGTTATTCCCTCTTTTACCCCTATATACATATAATAAATGGATGAACCGATTTAGATTAAATATGCCTAATTATGCTTCACATGTCATGCCCTATCATTTGATATGTCACTTGAGTATATTTTTGACAAAATTATTTTTTTTATTCCCACTTTTATACCTATATTCAATAAATGGATGAACCAATTTTGATAAAATATATCTAATTGTACTTTACACGTCATGCCATTCATTAGATATGTCACTTGGGTATATTTGATAAAAAAAAATTATATTCCCTATTTTACCCCTTTATATAATAAATGGATAAACCGATTTTGATACACAATATCTAAGAACAAGCGTCGGAAAATATGCTGCTAAATAAAAAGAATCGCATTTAATTCATATTACCCGTTAGCGAGCTACGGTGGCCGTGGCATAGACAGACACACAAACACACATAGCGGTCATAACGCCCCTCTTTTTGCGTCGGGGGTTAAAATATAATACGACATAATTTAAAGGACATTTTATGTAGAAAGTTTACCTAGAAGTAACCATAATGCCATTTGTGCACTTTTTAGACTTATGAGCCAAAATCTAAATAAAGTATTGATGATGATTGACGATGATTGCTGATGACGCAATGCATTTTACACGTATCCTTTTTAAATAGCTTCAAATGGAGTTGGTATAAAAGAAGTTTATGAGTGACCATTCAGTTTTAGTTGTTACAATGACGCTACCTCACGTACTCGCGTTAAGGTATAGTAGGAGTTTTAAACTTGATAGTAGAATAATGTGCTTTGATTGGTTGATTTTTTGTGACAAAAAAAAAATGAAATCCTTAATTGAAGTGAAATTAATTTTATTTTTTTGTGATGAATTCGTGAAATGTGGGTCATATTTATATTATACATTTTTTATTTTCAATGCTTGGTTAAAACTTATTCGTCGAATAATGTATAAAACTACCATTTTAAAAACGTATTCTAATTGCCCGTATTTGACAGTTTACGTGACATTTTAATATTATCGTGTAATACTATCAAATAAAATATCTCAATAGTGTACTACAAGCTTTTTAATTTTAAT
>CAJQZN010027788.1:0-20879 GCA_907164685.1 Colias eurytheme | reverse complement strand
GTTGTTTTGATCGTTATTTTGAATATAACTTGTAATATTATTATTATTTCATAATTAAATGATTATTAATACTTTTATCCATTTGATTATTATTAACATAATTAATTAAGTTCATCAATTGATTTACTTTTAAAATATAAGTTTATCTTTAAATTAAACGCGCTAACATATATTTTATTGTTCAAAATATCCCGGGTTTACTATTGCTTTGCAATTTATCACTAACTAAGTATTCAATTTTTTGTTTAAGTATCAATTACTGAATTGTAGCTCGTTAGTAGAGTACATCATATTGGGCCGATACTGGTCGCAGCAAAAAGTATCTCCGTTATTCAATAGACGTTTCGAATAAGACCGCTGATTTTATTATCTATAAAATAAAATAGTAGGTCTATAGCGATTGGAAAGCTTTGTATTAACTTTTATGAGATCCCCGCAGCGTTGGTTGACCGCGAGTTTATTTCTAGGAATTAATTAAGTTATTGTTTACATTTCTTTCAAACTCTATAAAAGAGTAGACGGACAACCGATTTAACAATATTTCTTATTGAATGATTTTGCATTCTCAACATTTTGCTTCGGTAATCTTATATTTTCTTACATCGAATTTTGAAAGTAGCTTCAAAAAAATCTTAGGTAGCAAAAACGATTTCTTTATAGTTTATTAGGTCGTTATTATAATTAATGACCTAAAATTCAGTAAACTCAAGTCAGTGGACTTGAGTTTATGCATCACAATATTTTATTCTATATTTAAATTCCCTGATAAAGTATCTTAAATACATTAATCACTTATAATAAAAATAATCTGAAGAAATATTTTTAAAATACGATCAAAATCGGACCCTTGAGCAGTAAATAACACCTTAAGTAGGACGTAAACTCTACCATCTGGAAACTTGTCCAAACTTTATTGATACCAAACTTTAGTGGCCATTTGCAAAATGATGCCCCGTTGTACAATTTTATAAGGTTACTAGCGGTCCGCCCCGGCTTCGCCCGTGGTACATAATATTTACGTTTTCTCTACATAAGAACCATCCTCGTACTTCAAGGAATATAATAAAAAAAGAATTTTCGAAATCGGTTCAGCCGTTCTCGATTTATGCGCTTACCTTTTACATTTTGCGATTCATTTTTATATATAAGATTTAATTATACAAAAAATACAACAAACAATTTTAACAAAATATACTAACAGTGTTCACTAATTAGCAATATATACAATTTTACCTAGAGTCATTGCTCATTGGTAAAGAATAATACTTACATGCAAATTAATGCATGGGTACTGCAATCAAAAATGTACTGAAGCAATCATAAAGTATGACACATAATCGCTCATTCCATGTTATCGATGTTTGGTAAATTTACTTTTTTTGATGTAAAAATATGATGGTACTTTGTGTCATATTAAGCAATTTTAGCCTTCGTGAACGTAATAATAAGGTTATCGTTGTACACTAAAAATTATAATTTTGGTCACATCCAATTACAATACTAAAATTGAAGAATTGAACTTAAAATTAACTTAACTTCATTTTATTTATCAAGTTTGAATGATTTTACCGGATCTATTACTGAGTGTGCAAGCGAATTGGAATTTTTTTTTTTTCAAAAATATGTTTTATTTTTTATCTACTGTATCGAAAGTACTTTCCCTTCAGTTTACTATATTCCCTGTATAGATGATAAGATGAATAGGTATACCTACGCTATATGATGGATTTCCCTCTCTCCGTCTGATATCCATCCGGTCGTGTTTCTTTCCCATTGAAATATGAGAGTGATGGAGGATGGCAAGCACTTGTTTTTGCGGCCTTTCTATAATAAATCTTCTCGATGTTTGGCATCATCATCTAAATTTTGGTTAGTGATTTCCTAAATTTCAGTTTTAGAATCTCGCGAGGTAAGTTTTTTAAGAATGCCTTATTAACTACGATATGTTTATCTATGTTTGAAGTAGTTTATCTTGCTAAACATTTACAGTTACATATTATTTAATTAATTTATTAAAAACTAGCGGTCCGCCCCGGCTTCGCCCGTGGTACATGTTTACGTTTTCTCTACATAAGAACCATCCTCGTACTTCAAGGAATATAATAAAAAAAGAATTATCGAAATCAGTTCAGCCGTTCTCGAGTTATGCGCTTACCAACACATTTTGCGATTCATTTTTATATATAAGAAGATTAGGAGTTCGGCGTTTTTTCAACTGATTATTTATTGATACATCTTATGAAGCAGGGGAAATAAACTTTGAGTAGTACTTATTGTTTTTATTTACGTCTAGGTGACCCACGCAACTTCGTCTACGATAAAAAGGATTATTTTGCTACTCGGTTCGCATTGATTTTAGTGTGATGTTATAATTTAATTGCAGCTTGTATCCTTCGTCGATAAAGGGATAATGCAACCCAAATAAAAAAATGCAGTAATTACTGAGATTGGCATTTGGCACATTAAACAAACAAAGGTTTTTAAGTTTTAGGTGTTATGTTAGTCTTTATACTTTATAGCTTTTATATTGTTATAAAGCAAAAATGCATTAATGGATTGCATTGACATAACTAGTCTACAATTTTATACTAAATTGAAGTTAATTAAATAATACAGTCTTTTTTTGATTAACTGAACATAAAATAGATGTAACAAGTACAGTTTTAATTTTATTAAATTTAGAAATTGAGTATATCAATTTCAATAGTCAGAAAATGAATCATATTTTCAAACATATTGACTTCATATGCCAATATCCTCCAATATCATAATAACGGGTGTTCCTCAGGAAACTGAACAAGTCAAAAGTCACGAAGGTGACACGACTTGACACCGACCTGTGTTCGAACATACCATTCTAATTTTGCTGGGTTATATAATTACATTTGGCATTTACAGTACTCTGGAATGCTTCAAATAAGTTTGAATACGGTATACAATTTTTACTGCAACGACAGATGAGAAATCGTATATAATATCAGGAAAAGTGATTGAATTCTGCGAGAAAATAATTTTAAAACTATTGTAACGACTACGTATGTTATTTAAAGGAAGGGTTGAAAAAGGTCTCCATCTTCCTCAGGGAACCATCTATTTCCGAAGTCCAAACTGATTCTAAAATCCATTTGATTTAAGTAAATAACATATAACACATGAAGATATTTTTTGTAATATGGTCAATATGATTGCTTATCTGAACGTTATATCAATCGATTATTATATTGCCTAGAAGGATATTCAAGTAGACCGGTGTTTAAATTCGACCATCTCAATTCACCTCTAAAGCTTCACCTGAGTTTTATTGATATGAAATACATACAGAAAACAATAACTTTTAAAAACATAAACCAGTGCGTTCTCTCCTTTAATGTTCCTCCTACGACTTTATCATGAAAAATTTAATTTATTTTCAATTCCTAGTGCTTCAGTCAATGCTACCTTTCAGTTTTAAACAAAGGCATTTCGATATTCAGTAATGGTAAGCAATTGTATAAATCGAACCGTTCAGTGGCGGACGCAATGGTCCGCGAAATGGTTCCCGATACCGACTCTCTATCTTAATGCTTTGGCTCCATTTCTTAATGTAACAATTTAGGCCAGGCTATATTTTAGGTAAATGGGATGTTTATAATATATATGTTGACATTTTAAATATTTATTGTGTGCATAACTAGCACGTTAGCACGCGGTTTAACCACATTGCTCCGATCCTATTGGTCTTATGCGATGATACCTATAGCCTTCAACGATAAATAGATTATCTAAGAGTGATATAATTTTTCAAATCGGACCCGTGGTTCCTGAGATGAAAAAAAAGCGCGTTCAAACAGATGAACAAACAAAAAAAAATATTAGACTAGCTGGGCTGTGCGTTTTGTTTTACCCGCATTGCTCCGCTCCTGTTGGTCTTAGCGTGATGATATATAGCCTAGAGACTTCCTCGATAAATGGACTATCTAACAACGAAAGAATTTTTCAAATCGAATCAGTAGTTCCTGAGATTAGCGCGTTCAAACAAACAAACTCTTCAGCTTTATAAAATAAGTATAGATATAGATGTAGGTTATATCTTTTGTCGTAGGTAAATGTCGGTGATCTGAGAATATTACTCATGAACATGGAGAGTTGTTCGAGGCATGTTTGCGGAGAAAGCAGACTGTATTCAGCCTAGATAGGTCCTTTTAAGACTCGCCTTATCGACGATAACTTTCAGGATGATTGAATTCATTGGTTGTTTTTGAAAAGTTATATATTTTTTATTTTACCATAACATTTTTTCCTCAATTCATTATTTCATCATATTATATATCATCCGGATGATGTGAATTGCTATTCCATTTTTATATTTTGTTTTATTTAGAGTTATTAAATTGTAACTTTTTGTACATGGTAATTCACAACCATGGTGGTGTTTGTTGTAAACCAAAAACCCTTTCCTTACTTATATGCTGAATTTATTGCACTATATCCTTCAGCATAATATTGTTACGCTATTGATCATACCCGAAGAAGTTTTTACGAGGAAAAACATACGTATGGAGAAAGGACTTTCTTGCATAAAAAATAATTTTATGATCAAAGTTTTCCATCCATAACATACCTAAATATCCTTCGGGTTTAATTTTGTCTCTTTTTGTTAAGTAAAAAAAGAAAAATACACATGGTCAAATGCAAATATTTCTGATCATACAAACAATTATAAATGCAGTTTATATATTTTGATGTATCTTTTACTTACCCACTTAAATATTCTAGTTCTCGTATCATACTTGGGAGTATATAATTAAGGAATGTTTCTTGAATAAAACAAAAACAGTTATGGTACAGAGTTTATTTTCATGATATAAACACACTATCTGTCCAATATTTACAATATTCGGGATAAGTTCGTTGAACTACGATCGAACTGCATACAACTTAATAGCATCTACTTCCATTCATATATTAAACAGTTTTCGTTTTTAGATAATGTATACCTTGCCCACTAAACCATATAAAATAAAATTTATTACCGACTTTATAAAAATGCATAAATATTTCAACATAAAAAAGAGTGCCGAGCACACGTGTCATAAGTGAAACTTCTTTGGCAACATTCAAAGACACCAAAATCGCCTTACTTCATGACGTGACGGTATTGCCATGACGCGGACGCGACCATGAAATTTTACTCTTAACGCGCCTAAAGCAGTTTCACTTCAATACACTTGACTTGAAAATCTAGTAAAAACGTAGATTTTGTGTGATAGTTAAGACCTTTGTTAGTAATTTCTGCTCTAATGACCCTAATTGTTTAATTAAAATGGAATAGTACGGTGTAGTGGGCAGCCCTTTATTTATCTTACAAAAGAAAGAACTTTCTTAACGAGGGTTGAAACAATAACATTTTTATTAAACGTTAAGCAGAAATCATTTCGCATGAATAAAAGATTTTCTTGGGTGAAAAAGAGATAGGATATTGTATTAAAAATGTCAGTATGATACATAAAAGTTTGCATGTATTTTGGTATTGACCATTCCCGATAGGGTTATGCTTCGGTAATAAACAATAATAATAATTAATATATTCGTTACGGGTTCATCACTAACAATTTATATAATATACAACACAATTAAAATACATTTCGACGCCATTAAATGGCGAATATAATACATTTTTAAAGCACAATCGATTCATATAATATCCAATTTTCACTACGTCATTTATAACTAATAATTTCTTGGAATTTTTAAGCAATTTTATCTAAATGTGTCTAAATCAAATAAAACCATAAAAACGGCTTTGTCAAGAATTGATAAGTGCCTACTTTTTGGCTTTTTGTCTTTTATTATACAGACTACCTAGATTACATATCGGGTGATCTTAGCAAGTAGGGTCTCTATTTAATATATTAGTCATTTGACCTTTTAGATTAAAAATCCAAAAAAAATGTGTGCGTGTACTAGTGCACACACGTAAGAAGTAAAACTTCTTTATGACCTTATTTTTAAAAAATAATTTACTATATGCAACTTTACAGAAATACATCGAATCACACGTGGTAGGGATAAGAAAAAGATGGCGCGTAACGGAAAAATGTCACGCGCAACGAAAAAATGTTACACTAAATTTTTTTCCAACCCCGATAAAGAAGTTTCACTTCAATAATTTTCTTTATATTTATGAGTACTAAATGTGTATCACAATGGTTTGGTTAATGCATATAATCTACCTTCAATTTTATAAAACGTATTTTGAGGTTAATTTAATTCAAATATAAAGACTCTACTTGTAAGTAATACGTATTAGGTAAAAACTCTACATTCGTAGACCAAGAGTGACTTACTAATAGATACATATTTAAATAAGCAGTAAGCAATTTGTTATAAAATTAGGCCCTATCCGTCCTTTCGTACAGCATCTATAAAATATTACTACAATAAACAAAGTCAACTTAAATATAGTAATCCTGTATCACATAATATTAGATTAAATTATGACTTAATTATATTTATTATAAATAATAATATGGCAACAAAACATGATTACTTAGCTAAGCACCTAGACCAGTAGGATTTTAGGTATGTACACATATACAATCGATACTTTTATACTCATTATACTAATCGATATATATTTTCTAAGAGAATTATTGCCAATCAGCTAATATTAATATTAACATCGAATAGAGATTCTTTATATATGTTTCTTATTATGACGATTTCACACTCAATTAAATGCAATTATAATATAAGATTCTTCCTATGCTAGTTATATAAAACGAGAAAATTATTTACAAAATACAGTTAACATTTTGATATGCTCTGTACAATCGCAGACTTCAAAATGATATTTTCAATGCCGATAGCATTTTAGTTTATGTTAAACTTAGTTTAATTTGGAAGCTTTCATACCAGGGACTAGCTACAGACACGCCTACGGGTTAACACCGAACATTTGGATTTATTTCAGACTACCCTCTAGTAGCGTTTATTTTGTACGAATTTAAAGTCGCTAACATTTAATTTTGCCTACACTTTTACCCTTAATTACGTATGCATAATTCAATACAGAAAACGTGAATTACTATTGAAGTCAATTTTTCCAAAAAAATATTGAATGTGGAAATCAATTTTTCCAAAAAAATATTGAATGTGGAAATCAATTTTTCCAAAAAAATGTATGTAATTTACCTTAATCAGTACACGAGAGTAATCTCACAAAACGTCACATTTTTCATTGCACAAATCCATATTACATATGATATGATTCACTGGGTACTTAGAGAGTGACACTTGAGAAAAGGAAAATAATTGTAATTCCGAAAGACATGGACATAGTTGAAGCGCTGCTGTTCACTTTGGGCGGAGCTGAGTGTGTCTTTTCTTCACCACTTACTGGACCACCAGCTAGAAAAAACATAATACATGAAATATTTTAAATTACTGAAATGTTTTTGACGTTGACAACGTCTTATAATTCGATAGAGCCGCGTGCACGCACGAAAAAACATGACTCATGCGGCGTTACCTCGCTCTGAGGCGTTCCATGTAAGGCTTGAAGTGCAAGCGAGAGCGCGGAACGAGTGACAAAGAAGCACAATCGGACGTTGTCACGTTCAACTATCGTCAGTAAACCGACTTTACAGACAACCAATTTTTAATTACTTTTGGTATATTTGTGGTAACAGATATACTTTCAGCAATGAGCACGCTTTAGTTTCTTGAATAATTGAAGCGAAGCAGTTTGGTATCAATGGACGTGGCCGAGCAAAATGTCGGCTCATGCGTTTTTTTGGTCGAGCCACGTGTAGGTTGCACAAAAGCTAAGCTGCTTTGCGTGGAAATGCTTAATTAAATAGGAATAATAACAAAAAATAAACTGTAAAGTGCTGAAACTATGTCTGTCACGTATGTTTGAGAAGGCCTAATAACAAAAAAACATTCAGAAGATTTTTCTATCCAACTCTCAGGGAAAATCATGAAAGACAAATAAATAAAATTCAAATGCTCACCAATATCATGTGACCCAGACCCCTCCTCGCCAGACCCCTCAGTATCATATGAAGCATCATCATCAGTGTACAGTCTCCCCGAACCAGACCCTTCGTCCCCCGCTTCGTCTCCCTGCATGAAGGCTTCCGCTGTTGGAGCACTCCACGAGTGTTTTACTAGTAACTGTGGACGAAAATATTGTTTCAAATTGGGATTTGTGAAAAATATTTTTTTTGGTAAAAAAGAAAATTGTTTAAATTGTTAATTTTTCGAAAATATTTTTTTTTACAAGTAAATGTGGAGAGTTATTGTTTTATTTCATTAATATCTTAAATTGCATATGTTTACTATTTGAATTGCCTGTATCAATTATTTACTAGTAAATGTGGAAAAATAGATTGTTCTAATTTCTAAATATAAAATCATAGCTATTTTTCTTATAAGTAGGTAATAAATATTTATTTTCAGAAGCTTTACGACTTAATATATATTAATAATATCTGTAACTGAGGATGAAAATGATATGATCATATTTCACTCAGGATATACCTACATACATGCAATATGCCAGTCTAACTTGGTCATAGGACCAGTCCTATTAATACAGTTATTGATTTTCATTGTGCTTGTGCTAACCTCGGCTTATTGAATATCACATGAGATTCGGCATAGAAATGGCTTGTCTAGAATATTTATAGTTCATTATATAGGTATATATGCAATATATAATCGGATATATGTACTATAAAATATATTATATGCTATTTAAGATAATATCTTAATTAAATATAAGAGCACATACCTGTCTTGCTTGCCGTAATCTATCTCCGAGAACTGCAATTTTGGAGTTTTGGTTCATCTCCGTGGAAACTTCTGGATTGTATTTTTGATCACTTATAGAAGCCGATGCGACCAGTGCTTTGGTATAACTGTACAGAAAGAAAAGGTATTTAAATAAGAGGAAAGTACTGCTAATGAATTTTGTTGATGGAGTGAATTTTTTTTGTTTGATTTTAGTCGTAATATGACATTTGTGTAAATTAATTTAACAAAAGAAGGCATGGCACTTTGACAGAAATTAGTGTAATAAAATTCAATAACATAGTGCTATTAAATTAACTTTTATGAAATAACGAGGTTCGATAATTCTTTTTTTAGAGGTATTGCAGCGAACTGCAATAGCTCAGTGTCTGGTGGAGGCGCGCGGAGGGCATCTCGTCTGCTGGTCGTGGTTGTGGGCTGCTAACAATGTCTTTTATAGACGAAAAAGACAAAATACTTACTCTCCAATGCTTTCCCCGTTCCAGCAGTGCTCATTGCCATCAGCTGCGAAGTCCGTATCATCGCACAACCCATCAGCCAACCCCGCAAAGAGTTTCTTGCTAGCTGCAAGTGTTGCAGCGAACTGCAATAGCTCAGTGTCCGGTGGAGGCGCGCGGAGGGCGTCCCGCCTGCTGGTCGTGGCTGTGGGCTGTGGGGAGGTGCTGCTGCCCGTGTCTAGGGTGGACGGCGGACCGCATTCTTGCCGCACCTATTAGTAATAGATGTTGATGTATTGGTGTGTTTTAAATAAAGATAGATAGAGTAAATAGATGTGATGTTTATTCGAATTTGTGTTATTTTGGCTAGCTATAAGCTAAGGCTAGAATAATAATAGTAATTTAGTGAGTAATCAATCATATAGGAATAAATATTAATCTTAATCTTAATACTATTATAAAGGCGAAAGTTTGTTTGGATGTATGGATGTATGGATGTTTGTTACTCTTTCACGTAAAAACTACTGAACCGATTACAATGAAATTTAGCACACATATAGAGGGTAACTTGGATTAACACATGGGATAGGTTTTATCCCGGAAATCCCACGGGAACGGGAACTATGCGGGTTTTCCTTTGAAAACGCGGGCGAAGCCGCGGGCGGAAATCTAGTAACTAATAAATTCTTAATAGATATCATAAATAGTTATTGATAGTAAATAACTCTCTGGCATTTATATTAATAAGTTGTATTTATAGTAACGGGGGGTCCTAATAAGCAACAATAATTACACATCAACGACCACAGCGGAATGTGCGAAACAGACAGACCGGTTGCCGACAAATTGCACTCGCGACGTGTTATTTATCTATCCGCATATATTACCTTATTGCAATTCAAAGGGATCTTATCCGCGTCATTAGTCTCTGTTTGTCAGTATGTAGTTACGAATATCATCAGCTCAAGACATCGGCGTTCGTGCGTAAATAGCGCCCGAGCCGTGTGAATGCCCTTAGCGACTCGCGACAAGCGCAAATAAACGAAGCCTGGCCGCAAATAGGCGCATAGTTCGTGCTCTGGACTACAACAATTTTGTGCAATTATTCTAAAAATTGCACCTTTACACTTACGCGGATTCGCGGAACAATTCCCATTGGAATGTCAACAGCTTTTGCTTTTGTTCGCTTGTTTAGTTTAATTGAAGTATGCCTTCACTTTGTGCTCCATATTTTAACATTTGAAATACATAATTGAAATTGAGGCATGTTCAAAATGAATTTTAGAATACGTATGTAAAGGTAACTAGTTAGTAACCTCATTAGGGTATAATATACCAGAAGGCATTGTTATTCTTATCTTTAACCTCATTTTCTTTAAATATTTCCTTATCTCCCCGGAAGCAGTTAAATGAGTAGGTAATAGAACTTTATTTGCGTTAAAGAAATGATTTCACATTTAACTCACAAAAAATCTTATAAATTTCCAAAGTCAATAGGTAAATAATGAATCTCCGTATACGTAACATGCTATGATATCGTCGATGTTTATACGCACAATAGATGAAAACAAGAATGAGTTATTACACCTAATAATTTATTAGAAACATTATTCACATATCTCTACGATATTGATCATCAGATTCATAACCCACTGACTAACGCCATTGTCTCAAACTTTAATTAAAACAATTGTTACAGACGTCACTGTTTGTCCTTGCAATATGTCATTCATTATTATTTATTAGCTGAATATTTTGCCGCCAAAATGAATTTGAATGAAATAATAATTTTAAATGAAGCATTTTATCTGTTATTGATATCTTGCTCAAATTGTATTTAAATTTATTTTAACGCTGCATATTTTGATAACTTTTAATTGTCTATTGTTATTGAATATTGATATAAATATAAATGAATCCATATTGATAAAATGTATGTAACTACATATTAGGTATGTAACGGTAGTATACTTATGAAGTGTATAAAAATATACAACAATATTTATTCGGCTCATTTAGCTCTACATCTGTTAGGTACTCTATCAAAAGCTTTAAAGGAACTTACAATAATTATAATGGAAAATATATCTAATTTTAAAAATAATACGATAACAAACGAATGAAAAAGTTTAATTATCGAAATACCACAATAAACTGATTTTATTTACATTTTCAACGTTAATATAAAAACTAATAAAACGATGTTTTACTATTCCATTCTGTTCTTTAATGAAATATTTCATCAAGCTCTTTGTACATATCGATAAAGCCTCCAACAGCCATTAATTAACACATGTCACTTATAAAAGATAATATAATGTATAGTCACATGTTAATTACTTTTCGAGAACTTTAGTAAAATGGGAAAGATATGATATGACAATACTTTCCAAGATTTAATGAATACTTGTAGGTAGATATAACTTGTCAGATTTATAGCTAATAAAATATATGGTTGACATAATTAATAATTTAACATACTTTTTGAGTGCCTTTTCATCAACTTTCATAGATAACATTATATATTATCTACCTATTACAATGTATAAATATAGTATATCCATATTTTATTAATCATATATGCCGTGTTTCGCGGAAAACTAACTATATTGCAGTCATTGGGGAATTGTGAAAGCTCCATAAAGAAACTACGCAAACCAAAGTTAATATGATGAGATGTTTTCCAGTAATAAAAGTAAACAAACATTCACCAGGAAATGTTCGTTATATTATTTTTATTAATATGTGTATCGTATGTAGCCTATACGAATATTTTATTGATTTATAATTTTCGCACAAAGTTCCCTTGCTTTGATAAATGAAAATGTCTTTTGTGTTAAGAAATATTTCATAAAATATTATTATTTTCTATCATCTCTTTTTTTCATTGATCCATCCATTCATCCATCATCGACTCTCTCAGTTAAAAATAACTTTTTGACAATTCTCAAAGTAAAATCCTTCGTGCAAATATATACAAATACATTTGAAAAACAAAAACCTCATCTGCGTCTGACAAAAACAAACTGGAAACCAAAATTGATGACTTAATCACAAGAACTATAATTTAGAGGTATATATTCTCAAAAATAACAGGCTGTCATATCGCTATTTGAATCTATCAATACCGGCTAAACGTTTTAAATTGAAGCTGTATAATCTATACAAATAGTGGGCTGGTGCGTGGGCGACAAGTGCTTGTAATTAATTCGTCTTTGAACATCCGGACTTGCGTAAAAGTTCAATCGTAGTGACAGATAAGGCAATATTAGAAAAGAGGTTAAGGTTTTATAAATTAGTGGACAACAGGTACATTTAAAGCGTTATTGTGTAAGATGAAAACGGTAATTCTCTAAATTAATGGGATGGTAAGGATATTTGTCATGGTCATCATGGTGTTATATTTCAAACACACTACCTACTACTTTAATTATTTAATTCAAAAGAAAAGCTTGTGTTCCATGTTCATGATCAAAAACGTACTGTATGCATTATGTAGTGCATATAGGTACATATATTTTTTCCAAATGAATATTCACCTGTTTTAGACTGCTACGAATATTATTACCATAAACTCAATCTCCTCATAAAGCATGATGCTTTCGATCAAGATAAAAAGAAAGATTCCTCGAATATTGAAATAAAAGAAAATTAATTAGGCGTTCCAATCATTAGTGATAAATATTTAAAACAAAACAACACGGTCTGTTAAAATGTCTGGCGCCTTTAACGAATTTACATTAAACCATCAATATTATTGCAAATGACAATCGAAACAAACATTAATATTCAAAAATACCGGTTACATTTCACCAAACGCGGGTCGAATCAAATCGAGTCGTTAAAAAATCAGTAGTCGTAGGCAGATAGTGTCATGGCCATAAAGAAACTATCGAAGTTCAATAAATAAGTGTGATGCGGCGGTTTATCAATAAAATTGCGTAGTCGATTGGCTGCGCCGGCGCCCACGTGGCCTGTGGTGCAAGTCAAGTGAGCGGCGACTCACTTGGAAAAGAGAAATCGGTGCACCGTCACCTCTTCCTATATGAATAAAAACCACTTGTAGAAAAAGAACTTTTCATGTTAGTAAGGAAGTGATAGATCAGTACTCGTAGACGTAGACGCCAAAACATACGATTGAAAGTGGAAAACAATTGCAAAAAAAATGCAATTCTACATAGCGTTTAGTTTATCACAAATGACAAAACCTCTATAAACATGGTTATTGTACGAAAAAGAAATACAAACATGATACTTATTTTCGCAGTCGTGTAATCAAAATCGCTAGCCGCTTATTCCGTAAACTCGATCGCAGAGAAAGCTCGTAGCGTGGGCGGGCGCCGGCGCTTCAACCTGATGGAACTCGAGACGCGGATTGTTGTAACATTTGATGACTTTTCACTCGCGACGATGCTAATGACCTTACGATTTTTACCTCGTTCCAAATTTGAAATTAGCTTTTTTACGATTTGTTAAATTATGACCAGTCACGACTTAATCGAAATTCGAATCATGCGTTTTGTGCTAATAAAATTAAATTTAAAATTTAACTAATATTTTGTAAATTAATTAATACTAAATTGATATGATGATGATTGAAAAGATTAAAACATGCTTGATTTTAATATTATTACGTACCTACCTATAGAATAACGTTTTTTATTAGCAAAACGAAAATAAATTTCAATCTACATAATATTTTCAATCTAGGTAGGTTTTTAAAGCTTACTTTAACTATATGAAAAAAAATGTTATGACACAATTTAGAGTCATCTACAGTCGTAACCTTGTCGTAACATAATCCATGGAGAGACATAATGTCAACATAATCTGAATCCGTGCCTTCTGTGGAATACCTTTTGATAAAGGGATCCTTTGAAACCCCATCCATTGTCTAACGATGTGATGTTTTTAATCTTTGGCGAATAAAGCAGAAAAATCTGTTTAAATTTTAACACTGTTTGCGGAATGTATTTGCTTTATCGATAATGTCAAATGCGTTTTGTGGGTTCTTTTGTGTTCTTGTTACATAATATATTACATAAATTGTTTTAGAGGATACTTCGTAACCTTAACTCATTTTAGGTTTCTGTTATTGCCATGTTATTGCACATGATAATAATATATTATATAAAAAAGTAAATTTTTATATTTAAGTGCTTTTAAACTCTTTCAATTTATTTCAATTTGGTTTCTCAACAACAAAATGAAAGCTGATCATCACTACATAGTATAAAACAAAGTCGCTTTCCCTGTCCCTATGTCCCTATGTCCCTATGTCCCTTTGTACGCTTAAATCTTTGAAACTACGCAACGGATTTTGATGCGGTTTTTTTTAATAGATAGAGTGATTCAAGAGGAAGGTTTATATGTATAATAAGATCCATTAAGTAGTGGAGAAGTACTTTTATTTTTGAGGTTTCTAATGTGATGTCGTAAAAAATTACATTTATTCCGCTTACATTGCAAACGCAGGCTGAACCCTACGAGTTTTATCAAAATAATGTACTAAGTATTATACACATTGAAAAGGTCTACAGAAAAGTCCGCGATGGTATATGTCTATCTCTTATGGATAACCCACAATAACTTTTTTTTGTCATTTACTTTTTACGACAAATAATGGCTAATTTTCGAAGCGATTTTAACCAATACAGCATTAATCCTTAACCAATTAAATACCATGGATACATTGTTCATTTAATATAGATCTATATGGCCCTTTACACCGTATGATTTAAGTGAATATTTTCGAAGATATTACAGATTTAAAAATTGCAGGACGTAGCGTTTGCGGCCGCCCGGCTATGTATTTTATACCCGTGCGATGCCGGAGGCCGGAGCGGGCCGCTATATTTTTATACCTATACAACGTTCACAATTTTTCTGTAGTGTATTTAGTATCAGCATTGCACCCGTGCGAAGCCGGGGCGGGTCGCTAGTATTATATAATACATCTATACCAACCGCAAAATTACATTTAATTCAATATCCATTTACCATAGACAAACCCAACTTGGTAACCGTAAAACCCAAATCAAAGTTTCCTTAAGTTCTAAAAGAAGTAATCGAAAATTTTATCGATAAGCAACCGATCCCTAAAGTTGTATCCTGCGAATTCTTGGGGGAATGGAAGCCGCACCAAAGCTATTAGTATGAAAATTGAAAGTCAACATTTTACCTACAGACTTCGATGCTTTCTAGAACGATTTACGACCGCGTGGAGCGGCATTGTAATGGAATATTAAATGTTTACTCTTTATCGTAAAAGTACTTTGTTGAAGTAACTTTAAAAAAGTCATTATGTTTAAGAGTCGACCTGTCTATAAAGACTTTTTGACAGAATATGATTACTGATGATACCGATTAATTGATCCAAGTACACATAATATGACATAGGTAAGTACTGATAAACATATAACATACTTGTCATAATCGATGGCATATTTTCCATATACGTGCCTCCAATATTCCTATTGATAATAATCGAAGCAATTCCAATTGTAACTAATTACAATGAGAACACGTTACTAGTTCAATGTTACGACATGGCTTAGTAACATCTAAGGTCACTTCAGTTTTATTGTCATTAACTTTGCAATTTACGACGATCAATTGTGATCAACGGGTGTGAAGTCTGTCAAGGGGACATAGGGCAAACAGATGTTTACTAATGATGTGTACTCACACACAGAAGTTCAGTCTTTATTATCATTTATCGTTATAATTTTGTAGGTATGTTGGTTGAATTTTGTATGGCATAATAATTTATATGTATGTAGTATACATGACAATAAGATAGTCTTGATTGCTAGGACTATTGTGTGATAAAATCAAGGAAAATATCATCATATATTTGGAAGCATTTTCTTTGCCAATATTTATTTATTTATTTATTTATTTATTTATCATTAATATCTTATGAAATATTATGTGAGCAAAATGTGAGCACAACGAATTTAGAGAATTGAAACCGGTAAAAGAAACACTTAACAGTGAATTATAATGATCCGATGTATAGAATGATGTATTATGTCGAATTCAATGTAGCCCACATTTGCTCTTCAATGCTTTCACGATTTCAATATTCATTAAGTGGAAGCCCACGCGTACTGAGCCTATTATCCGCGAAGCAAATTCAACATAAGCACTTATACATTCGTACCGCGAGCATACAATAAAATTTAACTACGTATTGTATTTAGAACTAAATTCAAATAAAAATTAATAAATCTATATTATGAAATGTTTAATCACAAAATTTATACGGAAATTTTAACTAATTAACATCGTTATTTCTATGTTCAAACTGTTATGTATGAGGTCAATTTATACTCAAATGAAAAATGATACTCAAAATGAGCAAGCTGTAATGATATGTAAATCGTGTTATGTGTAAAGAGATATAATCTATATAATTAGTAACACATTAAACATATTTCCGGCCAAAGGTATAATTCGTTTAAGCGTCTGTGGTTTAGCGAAGACGTTCTTTGCCCTACGCCCACGATTGACCTGAACTTCGCCCACGTGCACACTTTATGGGCTCATAATTTCACATAAACTTATAATAAGAAAATTTCGAACTTTATTGCCTTCAGATGAACTGCAGTGTTGTTCGATTTTGAAGAACATAAAACTACAATAAAAAATAATGGCTTATTCTATTTTATTCATTTTGGAAAACTGCTAAAATTAAGGATCGATTGAAATATGCAGGAATGAATTTTTTTGAGAAAGATACGTTTCGAAACAAATTTTATTTATGTTTGGTCGAGATGATAAGCGAAACCTAACTATTTTTTAAAGAATACTTCTATTCGAATAAATTTTGTTGTGTCCATTTGATACTTCACAAAAGATAACAATATAAATTTGTAGTAATAAAATTTGAATTATTGTAAATTTTATTGGCTGTGAAAAGCGAATGTATCAAGTTTTCGTGTCTGGTTGTTAAGCGAACTTGTGTGGCGTACTGCCAGTGTGAAAGTTTGAGGAAACATTTGTTAACTACAAATTGCAGTTCGCCAAGATTACATACAGCCGTCAAAGTGTGTAGGGTAACGGCACCAGTGGTCAGCCAGGCACCAGTGATCAGCCTATTGCGTTGTTTATTGGCCATAAATATCGCTGTAATCAAAATAACCAAATCACGCGCACCTTAATAGAAGCTCTGTTTCGTTATTGGTTCATGCATCACGTGATAGGAGCAGCAGGGGGTCAGGGGAGAGAAGTAAACACGTTCGTACAGGTGCTGTCCGCCGACAAGAGCAGAAGTGTCATGTCTGCAATATTTTTTGTTTCATGTGGTGCTCTTTTGAAAGGTGAGAAATAACATATTTTAGTATGAAATGTGATTGTGTTTTATAGATAATAACTTTATAGATTACTTAGAGCATTTAATTTTGTGAAATTTGATAAAAAATATTGTTTATTTACTTAAAAATTTGAGGGGCTGACCATTGGATACTGATTTTTTATGAAAGATCCAATGGACAGCCCCTGGGGCTGATTACTGGGTTTATTCCTAATTGTTAGAAAACCCAGTGGTCAGCCGCATTTCAAAATATTTTTTTCAAGCGGCTGACCACTGGGTCTCAATCTGTGGTCTCAATGATCCAGTATTCAGCCACGATGTTATTGAAATAATATTTGAAGTATAAATTCGAATGTTTGTGTTTAAATCTATAAGTAATACTTCATGTTAGTTAAGTTTTACCTGAAATAATTGTATTATGTGTATTCATATCCAAAAGTTATTATTGTTCCCTTTTTTTCTAGCTAAAAATGCCGCCAAGACAACAGTATCCTCCAGAGAAATCCTCCGAAAGAGATCCTCCTGTGGTTGATTATAATTATATATATTGTGGATTATAGATACATCAAGAATATTATAAACTAATATCGCTGATTTCTTTAAAAATAATTATTGCTGTTTTTATGATAAATAATAAGAAGTACCTAGAAAATAAGAAGACACAAAGAGATTGTAATAGTATGTTTAAAATAATATTTGTATTATGTGCGATATACATTTTTTTGTGCTAAGTGAATCGTTGCTATAAAAATGTGATTAATATAGTTGATTTTGATATAACATTGTTTATTTTGATCTCATAATTAGTTATACTTACTAAAGGCTGAGCACTGGGTTCAACAAGGCTGTTTATTGGTTTTTAGAGGCTGTTCACTGGGACACTGGGCCATTTTTTGTTTAAAATTAATTATATATTTTACTAAGAGAATTATTGTTTTTGATAAACGCTGATTCGAAACTACAATAAACAATAAATCCATACATGTTGTACGTTTTTTTATTGTATTGACGATTGTTGTAGAAATGGCAATTGTCAAAACTTCAAAAAGCTGTTATGAGGCTGACCACTGGTGCCGTTACCCTACTTAAAAGCGCATTATTATACAGTAGCACCTCTATAAGTCGAACATCAAGGGAGACGCCAAAAAATTCGAGTTATAGAGTTTTCAACTTATGGAGGATTTCGACTTAGGCGGATTTTGATTTGACATAAAGAGTTTGAGATTTATTCTTATAAATTTTGAATTAGAGAGGTAAAATTAATTAAAATTCAACTTGCAGAGGTGACAAACATGTTTTTATTTATTACAAATCAACATTATTTCAAATCATTTTAAAATAAAAATATGGCATTAAAAAAAGTATATTTTATTATATTATTTGGTTTAGATAATTTGGATGTTTATTTCAGTATTTTTTTTGCTTTAGATAATTTGGTTGTTCTGTAGCATTGTCTAATCTATAAAGAGCAGAAAATTCTTCTTCTTCAGAGATACTGGTTTGCTCTATAAAATTTCGTAAGGTTTTCAATATGGTCTCTTTGATGGAAAACTATGGAGCGCATGTACTATTCACGTCTTCTATGTCATTTTAATCATTAGTATCGGTTTTCTGAGCTACTGAATCGATAATTTCGTCATTAGATACTTAATACAAATTACAAACACGTGTTTACATGAGTCATAAATTTATTATCGTATACTCCTAAAATGTTTTCTAAGAAACAATAGAGTACTTGCACTGTCGGCAAGGTGTTAAAGTCGGTAACTTATTTTTGTTCGAACAATAGAGGTAAAAAATTCCAAATGATCAAGTTATAAAGGTTGTAAAATAAAACGTTGTTATGCTCGAGATACAGAGGTCAAATTTAATTTTTCGAGTTATAGAGTAAAAATATGTACCAAAATGGCTTGGAGGGACTCGGTGATAATTTCGACTAACAGAGGGTCAAGATTTCGAGTAACGGAGGTTTTCGGGTTTGAAGGGAAGGGAACAAGACATTTTTTCGAGATTTGGAGGTTTTTGACTTATCGAGGTTCGACTTAACGAGGTGCTACTGATTACATTACATTATGATTTATTTCTATTATTATGTAATAATAGGGATGTAGTTGAAACTCTACTAAAAGAACAGCACAGGAATTTTAATTCGGATACTAAGTAACACTGAAGCTAAACTTTAAATATAGACTAAATAATATGGAAATAGATACAGTTGAACCTCGATAACTTAAACCTCTGTAACTTCAAAAAATAATGTGTTCCCTTCCCATCAGAGCCCAAAACCTCTCTAACTTAAAATACGCAACCTCTATAACTTAAATAAATAATTTCTGTATTGGCCCTCAGTAACTTCAAGAAATGTTTCCACAACCTCTATAACATAAAATTGTTTGTCAATGAGTCATTTTGAAAAAGTGTCTAAACAAAAGGTTTCGGTATTTATTGCTTGCACGTGTTTACTATGTATTGTTAACGTAAACAATACATTACATATTGTTTGCTTTATCGAAATTCTTCAAAGCTTTGCGGCGTTTAGCTTTATGACAACGACTTACTTGCATCATAAGTTTTTGATTGTTGTCCTGGAAACATCACTTTACTTACTGTGTAATAAAACTGGCTTAAAATGAGTCCAAAAAGAAAACTAACAACTCTCACCTACGCTTATAAATTAAAAGCTATAGAAGCAGTGAAAAATGGATAGACCCTTGATAACTTAAAACCTCTATAACTTAAAATATTTTGTGTTTCCCTTGGACTTTAACTTATCGAGGTTCTACTGTATTACATAGTTGCAAATGTCTTATAACTGTTTTCATTTCGTAGACAGGTTTTAATTATGCATAAACTCGATTTTTTTACATAGGAATACTGTGTTTTGATACATATAAATCAATTTTATGAACGCCTATCCATTCTATTATACTTTTAAATATTTTTTATCTATAACTTGATGCAAATTTAAGTCGTATTAATAAATTAGCTTTTGTATTCATGCTGTTCATGTATATTTTTATAGTGATAAAATGTTTTGTTCATTTTTTATTCAGCTGTGTTCATGACAGATCATTAGATTGTATAAAGTTACATTAGTTCGTTAAGTTAATCATAGGTGGCGGTAATTTATTTTAAGCGTTTTTAAATCTCGCTATCGCCGGATCATACGGTCAATCGTACTAGAAAGGGGCAGTGGATCGCTGTCGAAAGTACGCGCGAGTGCAAAAGAAGACAGCAAGAACACCAGGCGGAGAAGACCAGTCAAGGGCAGCCGGGGCAGCGTGGAGCAGCCAGGGCGGCGTGGAGCAGCCAGGCGGCGTGAAGCAGCA
>CAJQZN010027786.1:0-10573 GCA_907164685.1 Colias eurytheme | reverse complement strand
ACTAAATATTGTACTGTGACTCGTCAATTCGCCATGTGACTTGTCCTCAAAGTGCAAAATATTTTTATATAATTGAATAGTATTATTCGAAGTCTGTTTTATATCGATAACGGAACGTACCAATCTGTGCATTTCTTAAGTTATTTTAACGTCTTGTATGCTTTTATATTATAATTTATAAATAAATGTTTTAAAATATATTATTTGTTTCATTTCAACAACCTTGATCAAATAGCAAATGATTTTTTCAGACATAAGTAATTTAATAAAGTAAGTTTATATAATTAGAGACTTAGTTAGATATGTATTTATAAGATACGACTATTTTTTTTTAAAATACTGGATACACAGTTCACTCATTCAAATAAATAGCAATATTCAATAATCATTGATAATTATAAGCTAAAGCACGCTACTATAGTAAGGACACGAATATTCAGAACATTAATATAATTGTAAAGTACCATTATTGAGAAAATTTGTTCAAAGTTCATAAAAGTTTGTAGGTAGGTAACTACTATGCCCTTATATTAACAAACCTAACATTTTTAGTAAATTCGGCTTTCGGTTCCATTCAGTAGCTTTTGTTGTTGAGAATTTTGAATAGCTCTTCGTGTACAAAAGATCTTTTATCTCCCTTAGAGCTCTGTCTCAAATCTGTCAGGGTAGAATGAACAGGATTAGTGATTACCTACATTGTCGGCGCATATTATGACGCATTTAGGTATATATTTTAATCTAGATTATCACTAAATAGTAAGTAGTTATTTTTACAGTTAAAATTTAAAACATATGTTGAGTATAGTTGCCTAGTTGGTTAAAATTTATTTTATGGTTATTTTTTCAAGTGAAACATCTTGCGCGTTGAGTTTTCAAGGTCGTGTCATAGCAATACCGTCACGTCATGGAGTAAGGAGACGATTTTGGTAACTTTAATTCTGACCTTTTTGGTTTCACATCTGACACGAATTCAAACAATAAATGTGTAGCTTCTTTACCATCCACTGTATTCTATGATTCTATCGTTCCAATCGATTCGTTTCGATCGATTTCAATTTGTTCATATCAATAATTTTGGCCATCAAAGCATGTGTTATATATATGATTTACTCTGTGACCTAAGTCTGTGACACATTAAAGCGCGTCACACACGGTGAAGATACTATAATATTTTATGTTAAGATTCTCTAATATAAAATATTACAGTATCTTAAGGTAACCGGTATCAGCGTTCTGACCATCATTTTTCTTTTTGTCATTGCGTACTAAGACCCCTGTAGACGCGCCATCCTGTTACAAATGACCCGAAATTTTGGTGGAAATTTCGGGTAAAATCGTAAAGTTATTAAAGTACCTATGCATTATACAGAGAATAAATTTTGAGATGCACGATGTAGTTTGTTAACTAGCTTCACAGCCGGCGGATTCGCTTGCTTGGTACCGAGTAATAAGAAGTTTTATGCAAGCTTATTCAGACAATTATGTGCAAATTTCTATTATCCATAGACCCGGCTTACATTGACCATATTGAAATACTACTTTTTTAAAGGCAATGAACAATTATAGATATAAGCATTTAGAAATGAAGAAGTATAAGGCAGTGGTGTGAGATTGGTCGTTTATGACAACTTTTCTACATATACATACTCAATAGAGACAGATAGAGTAAGCTGATAAAAGCATTTTCATAGACGAAATTAACTCTTTAACAGAAACAAAACACAAATTTTGCATACCATTTTATGGTATTTGAGGCTTAATTTAGCATTTTATGGTATTTGACATTATTTGTGTCTACCCTCACTATAGTCCTTTCCACCTAAGATGATTTCTGTGACACATCGATTATTGACACGTGTAGAGATGTCGGTTACTGAAATCGTATCAATTGTTTCCGATAATCGATAATATTCTATATGGAAATGAAATCAATTTGAATAAAGTACCAAAATTAGTTTTTTCGGCATTTCGCCAACAATTAACTAAGGAAACTTAGCAAACAACAGCAACAAAAAGTCAACAATAAAAATTAGTAAAAATAACAGAATACCACGTAAAGTATCAATATAAAAATGCAACTTGTATACAAGGCTGACGTACTCGTACAGACGATTGACTCGATTGACAAACGATCACAAGATGGGCGCCGATTATATGATTTTCCAACTCTATGATTTTTCAACGATCCATTTCATGTACACGAATTGCGTAGGTATTATATTTTTGTGTTATTTTATTTTATTTTTCATTATATTAAACTAAACAATACTGATTTTGATTTATAAGCTTAAGATGTTTCATTTTTATATTTTTGGTAATAATGCCGCCGTAAAATAAAAATATTATGCACTAAAATTATTTTGACTTTTTAAACATAAAATACGTAATTCGGAACACGATGAAGTGTCACAGGAATCATCCTAAATGAAAAGGACTATAATATAGTACACATTTGCATGACTTTGAATAAAGAAATAGGATATAGGAGGATAAGAAAAAAAAAACGAAATAATAGACAAATATTTTATTTCATAATCTGCCGCAAAACTTACAACTAAATTAATATTATTTACACGTGAACACAAATTACATAAAGTTAATGTCACTGTCACTTTACACCACAGATAACAAATATATTGTTTATGGCAATACAAAATGGCTGTTGCCATTTCTATAAATTTATGGCAAAACATAAGGAAAACCTAGGATTCCAATGATAAAGCCAACAAATAAAAAAATGTGTGCGTGTACTAGTGTACACACATAGGAAGTGAAACTTCTTTATGACTTTATTTTTCGAAAAATAATTTACTATATTATGCAACTTTACAGAAATCAAGCGTGGTAGGGATAAGAAATAGATGGCGCGTAACGGAAAAATGTCACGCGTAACGAAAAAATGTAACACTAAATTTTTTCCAACCCCGATAAAGAAGTTTCACTTCAAAAATTGGCGTCCATAAATTACGTGAGGTGTTTTTTTCAATTTTTCCTCCCCCTGGTGAGATGTCGTGAGATTTTATGTAACCCCTTCCCCATCCCCCAATGTATGAGAATATACCTTTATTGAAAATATATTACAATGATACAATATTACAATATCTTCTAAATGCATTTTATAAGGTACGTATAATTTTCAACAATTTTTATATAAAACTAACATTACGCAGTGCTAATTTAACGAGTGTTTTTATATTGCAACTTTAGAATAAGAAACTAGCTGGTGCGTTGTGCGCGGGCTGCAAGCAGCCCGCGAGCCCCTTTTGCCCCTGGGTTGAAGCAATAGGGCAGTCATTAGAAAATGTGTTAGAATTCCAAGTCCATTTATAATTTTCTGCTAACTGCGATTCTACAGTCAATCGGAAGTAATAAATTCCCAATTCATAAATTTTCTATTCTGGAATGCTGTCGACCTTCGAGGGTGCGTTGTGCGCGGGCTGCAAGCAGCCCGCGAGCCCCTTTTGCCCCTGGGTTGAAGCAATAGGGCAGTCATTTGAAAATGCATTCGAATTTTCTGTCCATTTCTTACATCTGCTAACAGCGATTCTACAGTCAGTCGGTAATGCTTATAAATTCCCCATTCAAGTATTTTCCACTCCGGGAGGCTGTCCACCTTCGAGGGAGCGTAGTGCGCGAGCTGCAAGTAGCCCGCGAAGCATCCCAGGGCAGAAATCTTCAGTCATTTGAAAATGCATTAAAATTCCCCGTGAATTTGCTATTAACTGCTAACAGCGATTCCACAGTCAATCGGAAGTGCTTATAAATTTCCCATTCAAATATTTTCTATTCTGGGGGGCTGTCCACCTTCGAGGGTGCGTGGTGCGCGAGCTGCAAGCAGCTCGCGGCTCATCCCAGAGCAGAAATCTTCAGTCATTTGAAAATGCATTCGAATTTCCTGTCCATTTGTTACATCTGCTAACAGCGATTCTACAGTCAGTCGAAACTGCTTATAAATTACTTATTCAAATATTGGTTAAATTTTTGAAACGTGATCCCGAATTTCATTTATTTGAGGTGTCACAGCGGTGACTTTTCCTAATAAACTGTTATGCTTTCGGCACTAAAAATATCTAAATGCAAGGCCATAGGACTACATTCAAAAGGTGTATCGAATAAGATATCGTTACACTATAAAAATAACTACTTTAAAAAAACCGACTTCAAAAACGGAAAAGTAAAAAATAATTAATTACTACATATTATTATTTAGTTATGTTATTCATTATATAGGTTTGAAGTCGGTGCCAAGCACTAAGCACTTATTAAACTACGCTATTTTTGATACAAGAAATACCTTCTTGCAATTCAATTACATTATTCGCAATACAAAAAATTGGCTATTTTCGATATAAAAACTACACTACTCTTGGTGTAGGTCCTACGCTTATAAAGCGTGAACGATTGGCTCATTCACTCAAAATGTGTGAAGATGTGTATATTATTACGTATTGAAAACTTCAGTCTTTTTAGTAGCTTCGTTTAAAATCAAATTCAGTATGCTTTCGGCACTGAAAATAAGAACCTACTTTTCCGTTTTTGAAGTCGGTTTTTTTAATGTAGTTTTAATAGTTTTTAACCTACGTAGTTTTTTTGTTTGACTGGGAATCGCCCTAAAGTCACTTCTGTTCAAGAGTTTACTTAAAACGCTCGTCGCTTCGCTCCTCGCTACCTATTTGAGTATTTACGCCGGCCGCTGACGTGAATTGCTCGCTTCGCTCGCTTGGCTAGTGCGGTAGTTCAAAAGTTAACCTAATTCGCTCGTCGCTTCGCTCCTCGCTCCTTCTTTGAATATTTACGCCGGCCGCTGACGTGACTGGCTCGCTTCGCTCGCTTGGCTAGTGCGGTAGTTCAAAAGTTAACCTAACTCACTCGTCGCTTCGCTCCTCGCTACTTGTTTGAATATTTACGCCGGCCGCAGACGTGACTTGCTCGCTTCGCTCGCTTGGCTAGTGCAGTAGTTTAAAAGTAACCTAACTCGCTCGTCGCTTCGCTCCTCGCTTTTTCTTTATTATTTACGCCGGCCGCTGACGTGACTGGCTCGCTTCGCTCGCTTGGCTAGTGCGGTAGTTCAAAAGTTAACCTAACTCGCTCGTCGCTTCGCTCCTCGCTACTTGTTTGAATATTTACGCCGGCCGCAGACGTGACTTGCTCGCTTCGCTCGCTTGGCTAGTGCAGTAGTTCAAAAGTTAACCTAACTCGCTCGTCGCTTCGCTCCTCGCTACCAATTTGAATATTTACGCCAGCCGCTGCCGTGATTCGCTCGCTTCGCTCGCTTGGCTCGTGCGGTAGTTCAAAAGTTAATAAATATTTTCTACTCCGGGAGACTGTCGACCTTCGAGGTTGCGCGGTGCGCGGGCAGCAAGCAGCCCGTGGCGCCGTCTTTTGCCGTTGCTATTCAATTACCCTTCCTACTATGGAAATTTCCATACAAAATTTTCGAAAAAAAAAATTTCACTTTCTACAAAAAAATATTATATGCCTGAAAGCGGACCAGGTTTTGAAGCATTTTTTACTTCGGCGACCATGACCTACCTGCCACCAGTTCAGAGAACCATTGAATTTCGTGATGTATGGAAAATGGAAACCGGGGGTCGGAGAGAAATTCTGAGTATGCAGTTTTGTAAATCTGGCCGATTAGAGCATAGAAGTCAATTTTCAGACCGATCGTAAAGTAACCGGCGCCACCATCTTGCTTTGAAAAATTGGCCATTTTTGAAAAAAAAATTGCGTCCAATTTGAAATTTCTCCATTGCCCTGGTAGCGCCCCATCTTCCTGATCATTTTTTAGTTCTACACCCCCCACCTATCTGGCGCCGTTTCGGAGAGCCGTCGAATTTCGCGTTGTATGAAACTCGGAAACCAGCGATGGAAACTCGATGATGAGTATGCCAACTTAATGTGCGGCTTGATTAAAGCCCCTGTGCCAAGTTTCAGCGCGATCGGACCAGCGATGGCCGTTTTAGCATTTGTATGGCGGCGGCCATTTTTTCCGCCATTTTGAATTTTTTTCACTATCTGTGGTAATTGCTCGAGGTCTACTACACATTTAGTTTGAGCACCCCAGATGTAGCTGCTACCGTTTGCGCGGGCCGTTGACCGTCTTCGAGAGATGAGGGAAAGTTTAAGATTTCGTATTTTTCTGGATATCCTGGGAGCTGGGCGAGTACGAATGCATCATTGGTGTATTTCTCCGTTGCGCCACCTCGTCTAAATTTACGTTTTTATGTTTGCGCCAAAAATGGAAAAATTCCAAAATCGAGCGTCCCACTATGGCTCCCTGGTAGCGTCCCAGGGTGGTGATCATTTTTAGTTCCGGCACCCCCCACCCAACTCGCACCGTTTCCGCGGGCCGTTGGATTTTGCGTTGTATGAAAGTTGGAAACCGGGGCCCGGAGCCACTCGAACGGGGCACCGATCGATTCGCCGGCTCGAACAGAGCACGTGTGCCAAATTTGAGACGTAAGGATTCATAAACGGCGATTTTGGCAAAGTACGGCGGCCATCTTGTTTTCGCGAAAATCCCCATTTTTCCACCTCCCCTGGTAATCGCCACCAGTTCTGAGCATTTTTTGTTCAGACACCCCCCCTCCAGGTACCACCGTTTTTGCGCACCTCCAGGGGTCCACTCGGTTTTCGAAGATGATCGAGATCGCTATATTTTTCCTCTGCTCACTCGGCGCACCTCTACACAATCACATAATTATCCCCCCCACTTTCCGCGTAGTTTCCGAGAAAACCGATGTCAGTCAGTGAGTGAGTGGTAGTGTAGCTTTATATATTATAAATAAATAATACCGTAAATGACAAAAAATATATCTGTAAAAAAAGTAATAGACAATGAAAAGTTTTAGATTGAACTGTCAAATTGACAGCTCACGCATATACACGGTGTCCCACTATTGGTATACTAAGCGCGAAGGGACTTGTAGTTTTGCATACACTGATACGTAAAAAATACTTAAACAACAAAATTACGTCAAAAAATTTTTGCTAAATTTTTCCTGAAAATCCATGTTTTCTTCTCTAGCTTCGCGCAGCCGGCATAAACCGCTTCGCTAATGTGAGCATATTGTCTATGAAAACATAATCTTAAACGATAGCTCACGTGCGGGTGGCAAAGTTGGGCGGGTTGCTTGTTATGGGTGTACACATAGAGTTTTAAGAATTCATCTATTTGAAAAAAAAGAGTGTCTGGAATTTTATAAGTATTTTTTACGAACTCAGCGTATGCAGAACTATAACCTCCTTTGAGCTTAGTATACCAAGAGTGGGACACCCTGCATACTTTTATTATAGTTTTTTTTTATTCTAAAGTTGCTGAGATTCATTAAAATTTTATAAGTCACATGCGAACTATTTCAAAATAAGGGCACTGTCATTTATTAGTTAGCACCTAAATTAATTTTAGCAAAACTTAATATTATACGTTAATTTGTAGGCCCGTTTCAATATATTATTTACAATATACATACATCAAAAATTTTTGTTTGTCGAAAAAATAGAAGGCACCTGTTGTTTTTTTATACAAATAAAATGAACTGTCAAAATATTTTATTATCCATACTAATATTATAAATGCGAAAGTAACTCTGTCTGTATGTCTGTTACTCAATCACGCCTAAACTACTGAACCAATTTGCATGAAATTTGGTATGGAGATATTTTGATAAACGAGAAAGGACATAGGCTACCTTTTATTGCGAAATATGCACCACGGGCGAAGCCGGGGCGGACCACTAGTCTAAAATAAAGGCAATAATTAAAAAAAATGTAAAAAGTTTGGTAATACCTTAGTATAGTATAATTAATATGTATAACGAAAATTAATTCCGAAACTGGGATCAAACCTACTTTTTCGATTATATTGTCTTTTTTATCAAACGGGCCTTTAAAATATAAGAATTTACTTGTAAAAGTTAACAAAAACTATAACAATTTACATGAAATAAATTCAGTACTTTAAAAATGCAGAAACAAAAAAATATTACAAACTAAAATATTTACACTTATATTAATTAACAATACTAATCGGCACTTCGATATTTATATATATTTTAACATTTTTACTTATTTATTTATTTATAATATTATTTTATTTATGAGATTATTAACCGTACCTCGTAAATATATATTTATTCATTTTGTTACATTCGAAAAATTTTCTTAGAAATGAGTTCACAAAATCTTTTTTGACAAAAATTTTGCAAAAACGAAAAAAAATAGCAGTTTTGTACTTTCTATGAAACATTTACGACATATTTTTTTCATTGTCCATAAAAATATTATAAGTTATAGCTGCATACACATTAAAGATGAAAAACAAAAAAAAATAAGAGGTATTTGTTGAAAAATGTTAAACTGTAAATTTTGAAGTAATAAAAAAATCGATGTATCATTTTCTAAGAAAAAATGGGTATAATATACCAAAATGTAAAAAAATAGCCCTTAATCTATACAAAATATATTTACAATGTGGCTTGACGGCTTGCATGAGCGGCAAGTTTGCGCATGCCTCAAACACTTGACGATATTCCACATTTGCACTAAATATGGCTTTTTTGCACTATTTATAGTTTTATAGTGCGTTGGAGTTATTACGAATGTAGGGTAGTTAGAAAAATTTCATAGAATAACTATTTCTGTCTAAAATTACATATTTTATATTATTGAGACATTTAATTTAAATAAAGTATATAACCATAGTGTCAAAAGAATTACTAGAAGTAATTTTAAACCTTCTTTCTCATTCGTGATTACTCCAAGGCATGTTATTGTTATTTAATATTTATAAATCCATAAATTCTCAAGTCTTTTGGACTGTCTAAAAACTGTACTTAAAAGTACTGTCTGATCGATATAAATTGAAAACTGCTGCGCCGAAAATCATGAAACTTCATTTTTTACATGTTGTAAATTAGCAAAATTTGTTCTGCTAAGATTTTTCACCAAATTAGCAAGATCGATGTAGTTTGTACCTGGCTATTAAGCATAACTTTTACTGGGTATTATTACGCAAATCGCAATCTTGAAAATTCATATTTAAACTTGGCTATGCTTTTTGAATAGGTTTTTCTTTTCTTTTTGGCTCCTATTTGTCTCTCGCTCAATATTATCTTGTATACTTACACATATGTCTAAAAACAGTTCTTCCGAGTAATTATTTTTATATCTATACTAATATTATAAAGCTGAAGAGTTTGTTTGTTTGAACGCGCTAATCTCAGGAACTACTGGTCCGATTTGAAAAATGCTTTCGGTGTTAGATAGCCCATTCATTGAGGAAGGCTATAGGCTATATATCATCACGCTAAGACCAACAGGAGCGGAGTCACGCGGGTGAAACCGCGGAGCGCAGCTAGTAATCTATACAGAGACTTCATTATCTTCATTCAACCTGATGGAATTATCATTAGCTGCTAATTTCAACAGAGTCTTTTTTATCCTGAGCGCCGGCAGTCGGACCGATGGGTTTTGGTGCCAACATTCCCGCATCAGATTCGCTAGGCCGACCATCGTCTGAAAAAAAAAATATTTTTACCAATAATTTAAAATTGTTTTATTGGTAGAGCAAATCTAGACAAGTACTGGTTCGATTTGAATCGTCTTTTAATCAAAGATTGCAATTGGTATTTAATGCCTATATCAGGTTATGAGCATATAGTCTAAGATCCCACTGCAGGATTACTTCGTTCATAGTTTTTTTTTATTGAACAAGCTTGCGGCCAAATTTTGACTGGCAACCTAGTCGATATATATTCTCCTAATTATAAACAAACATAAAAGGAGGATGGCCACATATGACCTGAATGCGAACATTAATCATCGGTGTATCAAAAAATAGTAATTTATGCGTGCTTTTACTAACGGGGTCTAACTGTTTGAACGCATCCAAACGTCTTTCATTTTTACCTGTGGTATGCGTTTCGTTTTCACAGCGCAGCGGGAGTTAATTAGCGATTACGTTTAAAAAAATACTAGAATAATAATATATATTTCTTTGTTTTATTTCACCTATCATATTTTATAGCAAAAACAGTAATAAAGATATAATTTATAGATTTAAAAAATATTTTTTTTCATAAATACATTTAATAATATACCTGAAATATGTAAAACGGAACGTATTTTTTACCGGCATAATAGACACACAGGTTAGATGACACATGACTGATGACACGCGTAGCTGATGAACATGATTTTGTTTATTACATAAGTCACTACAGTGTTGTATTGGCTTATATAACAATCAAATAAATAACATAGGCTTCGTCGTCCACCCTTAGAATTTAGTTATGGCTTTAGGTATAACTCTAAACCATATTCATTATATACGTAGCCATAACCTCAAAAATGGCAAATTATGTAAAAATTCTAAGCTCCACCACTTTCAAATAATATATTTGCAATGTGGGATTGCTAAGGGTGATTAGGCGAACCATTTAAGCCCTATATCTTATATTCATGGTCGCGACATTTCATAGTCAGGTCTTGGTATGTATGGGCAGTGGCCGATGTCCTTTTAAATAAATAATAAAGCCTTTATTTCCGAAAAAGTTGACATATATAAACATAC
>CAJQZN010027784.1:0-14591 GCA_907164685.1 Colias eurytheme | reverse complement strand
AAAAATTATGAGGCGTGCACTTTTGGATTTTCCAAATTATTTTACAAGTGTAATTAATATAATCTCCTATATCCAGGTATAACAGGTGCCCTAGAGCGAGCATTATCCCGTTACATGGAGGTAGTGAGTTCGAGCCACGCGGTGGACAAGCGTGAGCCGGAGTTCGCGTTGTACGGACCGACCAAGGCCGTGTTATATGTATATAGGTGGGTTTTATTACTATTTAAGTATTTCATTAGATTTATCTAATTACTAGCGGTCCGCCCCGGCTTCGCCCGTGGTACATATTTCACAATACAAGGTAGCCTATGTTTTTTCTCAGGGTCTAAAGATTGTCTGTGCCAAATTTCATCAAAATCGGTCCAGTAGTTTATGCGTGAAAACCATACATACATACATACTTACAAACCTTTCCTCTTTATAATATTAGTATAAATAGAAATTACTCATAAGTGTAAGTTGTTTCATTTTCAGTTTTGTAGCATGAAAATGGTTATATTTAGAAAAAAGTGTGATAGTAAATTTAAATCTCTGAAATTTAAAGTGTCACTATCTTAAAGTGTTGAATGTGTTTTGAAAACATGAATTTTTTTTACCACATTTTGATTTGATGTAAGGAGGATTTTTTCTATTCATTATTTTTTTGAAGTGAAACTTCTTTAGGCACGTTGAGAGAAAATTTCAAGGTCACATCATGGGAATACCGTCACGTTGCAATACATGGCATATTTTGCTATTTTTGAATCTTGCCAAAGAAGTTTCACTTCTGATATGTGTGCTCAATACACACGCTCTTTTTGAAACTTCTTTATCGGGGTTGGAAAAAAATTGAGTGTAACATTTTTCCGTTACGCGCCATCTTTTTCTCATCCCTACCACGCGTTATGATGATAATTTCCGTAAAGTTGCATATAGTTTATTATTTTTGAAAAATAAGGTCATAAAGAAGTTTCACTTCTTACGTGTGTACACGCACACATTTTTTTAATTTTGATGGCTGTCATTTTATTGAAAAATAGAATAAATTCGACCGAAACTATAGAAATTAGAAATTATACTAATTTGTATTTATTTTGTTTCAGCGTTAAACCAGCAGTATTCGATCTCATTCTAACACTAGCAATAGTCGCGTATCTGTCTCTTGTCTACTTCGCGATACAACTGTTCCCGCGCTTTTACACGGAGTATGCGAAAATTATCACGGGAAAAGAAAAAGTTTATTAAAAATAAACTATGTCACATTGGGCGCCAAGTTTTTTTTTTTATTATTGACACGTTGGGCGCCATGTTTTTTTTTATTTATTTAGTACAAAATTATACTTGAACGTTTTGGTATATTGTTGAAAAAAATCGTTTTATTGTAAGAAATGAATACCAAATAGTGATTATGAGGGTGGGTACAGAAGTTTGAATTTGGATTGAAAACCTCTTAACAGTTATTGATAAAAATTTGCAGGTTAACAATATCTTAAATATTATGTTTTGTTTACCGTCCTAAAGTTCCTGCAAAGTAAACAGTATAAACATATAACTGGGTTTAAATCCGTATAATTTATTGCATCAAACATATTATATTGTATGTATTTACGAAAAAATATATGTTAATAATACCAGATTAATAAGAGATAATATTGGAGAGAGATATTTAATTCATCCAGATAAAGCAATACTTTCGATTAAGAAAATTTGATAAATAAAGCTAATTAGATTTTCTAAAAATTATGGAATTACATATTGAATTAATCTCGATTCCAAAATAAAGAGTTGTACAAAAATTATTTCAATCGAAAAAACGTCCTTTAATTTTCCAATTATTCAATTTTCATAATTAGCAATAAATTTTTTATCTACATGTTTTACTTTTGAAGTGAAACTTCTTTAGCCGCCCTGAGAATAACATTTCTAGATCGCGTCATGGCAATACTGTCACGTCATAGAGTCCACGATTTAGGTACCTTTGAATCTTGCCAAAGAAGTTTCACTTCTGACACGTGTGCTCGGCATACACGCTCTTTTTTTAAGATCAAGTTGTATTATGTGGAAGGCTAGTCTGACTGCAGTCAGTTATCTAATAAAGTACATATTTAACTTTTGTTAATCTATTGTCAAGTAAAGAACAGCTAAAACCGTAGAGTCACTATTGTAAGAATATTTTTTATTTTTAAGACCAAATGAATTAGCTTTTTCATTTATTTTTGAATTATATATTAATAATGTTACCTCAACTACAGTTGCGTTAATTGTGATCCACATATATGAAATAGTTATTATTTTCCTAATATATTCATATTTTATTGCTCAGTTTTTCAGTGTCAAATAAGGTTTTGTGTGACAAAACCATACATATAAGGTTAAAATAGTTATTTATTTAAAATCAAATACAAAGCTATTCAATAGTTTTTTTTGTTCGTTCAATGTTTATAATATAATATGTACCTATAATTCGTACATATTAATTGTGTTATTTTTTGATGATTTTCATATTTGCTCATAATAAGACATATTTGATTGATTTTGTGTTGTCAAATAAATAAAAATCCTTTCAAAGCAAGATTAAATTATTCACTTTATATATCAGTAAGCTAAATAATTATCAAAGACAAAAATATAATTTCGTCCGTTGTACTATCATATTTTATAATTATAAGTGCTTTAAAACACATCAACAAAGTCTATGGATTTGTTTTAAAATCTTGATATGGAACTTCAAAAAAAATAGAAAATAATTTATAAATATATAATATAATTTAACTTCAAGGAATGTTCTAGCAAAATGCATTTAATTTTCCATAGACTTTGGTGATGTCAATATGCGTGAATATGACGTATCGTTATTTATTTAAAGGTATCTCAAATGTATTTGCATGGGTTTGCATTTTTGTATGATTTCCTTTCCAAATATTATGCGTAAATTATGTAAAAATTGAAGAAAATGTTTCAAGAATGTGCTTTATATTTTAAGGTGTATGAATTCGAACAAATTATTGTCTTGTGGTTTGGTGTAAGCGTTAAGTGGTAGTGATTAGTTATAAATAAAACTCTTTGTTTTTATAATTGTTTTTTATTTTTTCTCCTTGTAAAAATACAGATACAAAATATAAGATAAAGCTACCATTCACACCATTTTATGGCACTAAACTTACACTATGAGTATGATTGCTTATACTATTCTGATAACTTACAAAAATAATTAACTTATATTTGATATATTATAAAGTTTAAACCTACTTACATGAAACAATATATTTTATACAAAGTTTGTAGCTAATTTTTTATTCATAGTACAATTTTTAATGCTTTAGCTTGCTTTTGGACTTTATAATTTTGTTCAAAAAAAGGTGGTTAGATAATTTGAGAATATATTATATTATACGACAATATTATCAATAGTAATACAGATTATAAACAGAAAATCTACATTCTTTACGCGTCGAAAACTTCAACAGAAGCCGCTCCGTTGATGTCCTTCAGTTCGTTGGATTTGAACGTGGCTACGAAGTTGATCTTGCCCAGTTTCTGGAATTAAACATAAGTATATTAGATATTGCATATTTAAATTGAATTAGGTGAGACTTTGTATATTAATAATATGCTTTATAATGAGACAGATTTCTATTTGAAATTTGATGATGGCCAGGAAGACCATATGTTATGCTAGATAATGCTAAAAAATATGATTCTAGCAACGATGCTTAAAGATTATATTGATCATGTCTTTGCTTAGGTTGACACTATTGACAACAGTGAAAATAATTATCCTAATGATGATGTTAAGGTTTTTGCTTAAGCTAGTGTAGACACAATACTCACAGTAGATCGCAACGACAGTGTAGTGACCAGATAAATCAGGACATTTGTGACCATATTGTTGCTGATAATATCAAAAATGATGCTAGTAATGACACTGCTAAAGTGGGTAACGATGTCTCAGGATTTTGCTGACCAAACTATTACTAATGACATCAATAAAGTGGGTAATACCATTTTTAGCAAATAATGATGATGATAACAATGACAATCATGCCTGAAAAGTTTTTAGGATCTTGCTGATCAAACTATTGTTAATCACACTATATATTTACAGTTCGGGCAGTGTAATGGGCGGTCAGGATTTTGCTGATCAAGTTATTGCTGATAGTTGAGAAAACAATTATGTAAGGCGATAGCTTTTCATTCTCATCGACGATGATTATGCAGAAAATGGTCTATAAGATGTTGATAAAATTAAAGCTAAAGCTAGACATAATACTTACAGCAATAAGGAATTGATAAAGTTATAGCTAAAATACTTACAGTAGGCTGAACCTGCAGTGTAGCAGTCACCAACCCCTTCCCCTCAACATCCCCCACGGGTAATTTCACAGTGCGCGGAGTGACCCCACTGCTGGAGAGACGGAACTCCCCCCCCGTGAGGGGGTGCTCCAGGGGGTTGGGGAAGGAGAGCTCCAGGGTACAGGGGGAACCGAGGATGAGGTCCTCGTTGAACTGGGGAGAAATATAGAAAATAGGACATGAATTCAGTTCTAGGGAAAATAGACAATGTATTTAGTTTTATCGCAATCGAATGCTTTAAGTATAAAATTATGTTCCGCACATATAACCCAAGGAATATAAAAATTAGTTTTACTAGTAATTTCGTTGCAAGTAGGTAGTTCGTATCACGCCTCGTGATAGAATTTTTTCTACCTACTCCTTAGAAAATTCTAAAATTTAAGTCGTTGAAAACCTTATCCAACCTTTATAGACTACAGGCCCATGTTGAAAAAATTATGGGTCATTTGTACTATATACCATATCAAGTCTCAAGAATCTTAAACTTCTGAATTTGAACTCAAATAATTATAAACTAACAATATTTCATCATTATTTCATCCAACACAAAAACCCTTTTTTTTCGTTCATAACCAAATTTTCCACTTACCTTAATATTAATATTAGGCTTCAACACTTGGAAGTCATCATCATCAGCCCAGGACTGCTTGGTATCGTCCACTATGGCCATTGCTGATATCTTCACATTGCAATATTCTACCAATTTTGGGAGATACTCCTCTGCTGTTACTAGTATGCTGACTTGTTCCTCTGGAAAATAAATTTAGATTATTATTTAAGTACTACTAAAAAATTGGTTGTCTGTAAAGTCGGTTTACTGACGATAGTAGAACGTGACAACGTCTTAAGGCCGATTGTGCTTCTTTGTCGCTCGTTCCGCGCTCTCACTTGCACTTCAAGCCTTACATGGAACGCCTCAGAGCGAGGTAACGCCGCATGAGTCATGTTTTTTCGTGCGTGCAGCCAGCTCTATCGAATTATAAGACGTTGTCACGTCAAAAAGAACTTTCAATGCTAGAAACTAAAGCACTAAAAATGATTAAGCATTAAATTATGTCTAGATAATTCGATTCAAGTGAAATAAAATCTGATCTTGGCGGAAGACGCGGGTTTGAATCCCGCTTCGTGATCGAATTTTTGTGTTTCAACACCACTTTCTATTTGAACTGCTTTGATATTTTAAATAATCGACTACTCGAGCCTTCAAAATTTCTGAGATTTCAAAATAAGTAAATGTCTACAAGAAAAAATACATACTTTTCTGAGGTCCCACGAAGATTTTGCCTTCGACCTTCTTTAGCAGATCAGCTTTGACACCATTATAGAAGACACTTGTAGCTGATAGCGCTGCTTTTATGTTACGACCCTGCGATAAAACATAGGTATAAGATTATTTCTTAAATTATTTCCAATGAATACTCTACAAAAAAATCTTAATTTCTAAAAATATTCAAAGCTGCTACTTATAACAAACGATCAAAAATTTTAGAAATTGATAAATATCTAGTGTTAATAAGTTCAATTTTGAATAAATGAGAAATGAAAATAAATATAAAGTTTTATGAGAGATTATTTGAATTAGATCCGGCTCGAAGGACCATGCAATCTAAGTAAATTTTAAATGGTCTTTAAATCTTTCATAATCTTAATATATATAAATCTCGTGTCACAATGTTTGTCCTCAATGGACTCCTAAACCTTAACCATAAAATTCGCACACCAATTCGCGATCCAATTTGAGAGATAGGATAGCTTAAACATGTAGGTACCACGGGCGAAGCGGGGGCGGACCGCTAGTATGATATAATTACCTGATCAGACGTGTTCTCAATATCCACAGTGACCCTGAAGTCCTTGCCGATGGGCACTGTGTCGATGTCTCGCAGTTTGAACGTCACGTCGTTGGTTAGTGAGAACGCTACTGCGTAGTATCTGGAATGGGGATATTTTTGATTAGTTGATTTAGAGAAAGTGGTTTTGTGTGGAATAGCGTGTTTAACGTTATATAGAGTGTGGTATGTAGAGCATCGTGTAGAATGTAGTATGTTGTAATTAGTGTATAGGGGAGCTATATATAGAGCGTCATGTAGAATGTAGTGTAGCGACACCTCGCTCTGAATCGCGCAAGCGAAATGTTTTCGCTACAGAGCTATATATACAACTTTCTGACATCATCCATCGGGGGCCTTCACGGCCGGCCAGTCGAGTAGACGTCTGGTCGAGGATCCTCCCTTTTTCGATGGAGGAATTCCACCTTCCTTCCTCCGCATGTAGTACGTATTATATTTAGTATGTATCGGAGTGTATCGGTGTAGTTAGTAGTATTTAGTATGTATTATGTAGAGCAGTCAATATAAAGTTACAAATAGAGGCGCAGTCAATATGTAAAGCGGTGGTCAGACTTCAGCACGTAGAGCGATGTGTTGCGTTTATGTTGTATGAAGAGCATATAGTTAATATGTAGAGTGACGGACAGAGTGCAAAATGTAGAGTGATGTGTTGCGTTAGTATGTAGAGCGACATGTTAAGGCGCAGTCAGTATGTATAGCGATGTGTAGAGCGACGTGTTGCATGTAGTATGTAGAGCTTCATGTAGAGTGGTATGTAGAGTGACATGTAGAGTGACATAATATAGAGCACCTCTTAGCCCGCTCGGAGTACCGCACGCCGTTCCAAAGCGCGAGGCGCTCGGACGCGGTGCCCTCGCGGTGCTTGTACAGCGCCGTGACGTCAGCGCGGTCTGCGTCGCCCAGCGGGTCGAACACGAACGGTTTCTTTGTGAGCACCATGCGACCGATGCTGTGGGGAAATGTTTCTTTTAATTAATAGAGATGAGAGTTAAACCAAAAAAAAAGACGGGTTGCACTCCGGGAGTGCCGGCAGAAGTGAAAACTTGATTATTAACGTTGAGCATGTTTGATATCCATCCGTCTTACGCTTTTTCGATCAGGTCACGTGTCCTGACGCGAGTTTAACATTTTATACCCATTACAGAAAAAGTGCTCAACGCCGCTAAAGAAGTTTTCACTTCAAAAAAAGACGTGTGGCACTCGGGGACTGCCGCGGTAAAGCTATTGCATGCTATGCCTTCAAGCCACACCTCCGTGCCCGTCGGAGTGGGGAGCGTGAGGTATTTCGTTACTAAATTTCTGGATTCGGTCCCCGCGCTCAAGGCCCGCGATAGAAGCTATGCAATAGCTTAAAAATGTCACACGACAGTCCATCATAATATCGACAAGGACGATTTAAGAGCCTATTTTTAATTTAATTCATAAACAACGATATGGATATAGGAAAGTGGAAACGCACGATAAAATACCTAAACTTAAAGGAAGTTGAATAGGGCATACATATAAAAAAGACGGGTTGCACTCCGGGAGTGCCGGCAGAAGTGAAAACTTGATTATTAACGTTCAGCATGTTTGATATTTTGGAATGGTATCCGTCTTACGCATGGAATATAAGGGCTAGAAAAAAAGTCCGTCTTACGCTTTTTCGATCAGGCCACGTGTCCTGACGCGAGTTTCAGATTTTATACCCAACGGCGCTAAAGAAGTTTTCACTTCAAAAAGAATCAGTACATAACACGTAAGGGGTGCACGTAAAAAGACGCACCAGTAAAGACTTGGCAAGTTTATAGGCCTTTATAGCCTTGCTGAAAATTGTAAGATGAATACTTACTGATAGTTATTAGTATCCACCATCGAGAACCCAGTTTCCTCTTCAGGGTCTCTCCTCCACCTCATCAGGTCAGCGTTGACTGAAGCCAACATGAACTCCACATCATATCCTAAACCTATCACTCCTTGTTTGATCGCTTCTAGCGGAGCCGGTCCGCATTGGAACTGGCCTGATGATGTTTCTTGAGGAGTAGCATCAATTGCTTGCCAGCCGCCGTAGCCTAATTATATATTTATAAATTTGATTTCAAAATTATGGACAGAATAGTTGTGAGATTTTTTTAAACGGTAAAGAAAACCAAAAAAAGAAGATGGGATAGATATTATTATTAGGCATTTTAAAAATGATAAAACATTGGATAAATTTAATTCCAAGCAAAATTGAATAACAAAATCAAATTCCAAAACATTTATATAAATAACAGTCCAGAACAAAAATCTCACTCACCAGGTGGTAAATCAGGTCTGGCCATCCACACATCATTCCAGACATGGTAATTCCAGATGGAATCAGCACCTTCTGGGTTATTAGGATCATAGTCCATTTCTTCCATAGTTTCAGTGTAGTATTTGTCCACTGTGAGTGAACTGTTTGCATCGTGGGCTGATACCAAATTGGATACCACTCGGGAAGGAATGCCGAGTGCACGGCATACTATAAAGATAAATAAAAAAATGTTGTGTGGTTTTATGAAACCACGGTAAAAGTGAAACTGTTCGAACGGTTCCGAACACTGCTTTGTGTAGCGCATGTCGCGTGTCGGTCGGCTGCCGAGTAGGTATACCTACTCGGCAGCCGCGATACACGCGACATGCGCTACACAGACCAAAAAGTTTGAGACGATGTAATAAAAGTTTCACTTTAATAATAAATAAATAAATATTATAGGACATTATTACACAAATCGACCTAGTCCCACAGTAAGTTCAATTAAGGCTTGTGTTGTGGGTATTAGGCGACGATAAATATAATATTTAATAAATACATATATAGATAGTCGGCTCAGTAGGCAGTTACTTTACCACTGCGCCAACCGCGTCGTCAGAATAGGTATAATAAATAAACAACAACAAAAAATATATTGTGTTTTTTTTCGAATGGATTGCAGTACTCTGAATACATTGGCAATCACAAAATTATCTCTTTCATCTGCTTGATGAAAAACAAATGAAACTGCACAGGTATCGGCTGTTCGTTTTCCTATTCATATAACTATTTTCTAAATTATTTGTTTACTTATGATTCTAAATAAGATTTATACTAAGATTGATCTTAGTCACGTTTTTACTTTAAACGTGCATATCTTACAAAGCTGATTGAATTTTTACAAATCAAAACAAACTCATCTTAATACGCGAGGAATAAAATATAAAATTCAAAGACCAGCAATTAAAATTTCAATGAACCTATTCATGTATCCTAATTACAGAATTAAAGATAACCTTTGTATCTCAGATTAGTTTTACATAAAACTCCTTTATTAATATTAATAAGACTTGGACAGAATCCACGACTTTTAGGATATCATCTAATACGTGACTTGTTTTGAGTTCAAATAGATTGCGTCGTTGATATTGATAATGGACAAATTGAGTTATTATTTACTTAACTGCGCAGCACATTTAAGCTTCATTTTAACAATTTAAGAAAACTTTGAATCAATATTAGTTTAATCTCAATGAGAACTCAGAACACACTATAAATGGCTACTTGATGATATCCTAAGGGAATATCGATTATGCTAATTTTAATGCGTATTACTGTAACTGTTGTATGTCGTATTTTAGCTCTTTCTGATGTGTTCATCTTTATGATGTGGGGGTGGCGCGATTACTTTCTGTCACGTGACCCACCAGCTCAAAAGGTTACCAAATAAAAATAGGTATTGGCAGAAGTCTAACACCTTATTACCATATACCATGTACCCGCTACTGCACTTACTAGAAGTAACAACGGTCGAACACCCAGCACTGACCATACTACCAGCGATAACTATACGTGTCAGCTTACTTACAGTGGTTTGTACCTGGAAATACTTAGCACTACCCACATTGCCCACGCCCACTATCCCACACTCACCAGTAGTAACAACACCAGCGAACACCCAACACTGTCCATACTGCACAGGCTCCTGTGTTTCCAGGAACTGTGCCAATATTTCCACAGATCCCGCCCAGTCAGCTGGTGCAGTTCCATCTTCGTACTGTCCGTCCCAACGCCCTACAAGTACTCCACCCTCATCGTTCGAGTTTACTACGCGGGATATCGCGCGAGTTAGTTTTACTGGGTCACCGCGGCTGTAAGAAAAAAAGACGGGTTGCACTCCGGGAGTGCCGGCAGAAGTGAAAACTTGATTATTAACGTTGAGCATGTTTGATATCCATCCGTCTTACGCTTTTTCGATCAGGTCACGTGTCCTGACGCGAGTTTAAGATTTTATACCCATTACAGAGAAAGTGCTCAACGCCGCTAAAGAAGTTTTCACTTCAAAACTATTATTGAGTTCTTCCGCTTAAATTTTTGCAAAGTTTGCATGTTCACAAAACAGACAAAGTCTTCTATAGGTTTATTAGTTGGTAGACAGAGATTCCTGCAGTATAGTCTTAGTATTTATCTCAATAGCTCAGAATTAAATATAAAATATGACAACTGCCACAAATTGCCAAAGGAAATTAATCGACATGCACAGATTGTGTCTAACAAAACAATTTTAAAAGGGGAATTTCGATGCTAGCATTCCTTTTGATAATGGAAACTGGTTGGTAGCTTGCAAACAAGGCAAATCTGATAAGAATATATATACACACACAAATAGACAAACGATTGATATAAGAACGGAACACTCACTGTTGGAACGGCACTTCAGCTCTATCCAGCATCAACATACAAGCCGGTAACACAGCCGCATCAAACTGTCCATACAACCAGGGTTTGCCTCGCGTACTCTTAATAGGCCCCACCCATACCTTGCCTACATCGCTCAACACATACTCTTGGAGGAGGGACGTGTCTTCCATGAATGTTTGGTCATCTGGAATGTAGAGTTATAACTTAAAATTATGAAAGGGAAAGATATTCTAAGTGAATATTATAATATTATGAATACTATTTTACCTGGGTTCCATGGGTTAAATAAGAAGTAGATGTCCTGATCAAAGTCGTACACTTCCCGGGATTGTGAGCTCTTTGTTCTGGTGACTACGCGTAATGACCAGCAGCCTACAGGCAATGTTACTGGTGTAGATATCTACGAAAAAAAAATAATATGTCGATAGTTATTTTCACTTTGAATATTTGCATAGAAAAAATATAAGTACTCGTTTATTATACAAGTGGACCTTTGATGTTCTGAATAAATAAATGAAATTAAATTATCGAAGAACTTTAGTTTTTGTAATATTTTACGAAATAAAGAAATTAAATAATATTGTTGGTTTTATATGGTTTTATTTAACCTTATTATGACTATATATATGCAATTGTTTAAACATACATTTTTCCTTATTCATTATTTCCTTTAGGTGCGAAATGTAGGTTTACCTTAACCAATCTTTACCTGTACTAAATAGGTAAATTTGCTTGTACTTAATGACAAATTAAATCCAGATTCTCAATTATTTACTTTGTTTCCTTTAAATAACTTTACTTAAAAACTTTACTAACTTAAAATAAAAATTAATTTAATCATGTCACATGTCACAGAATAACCGGTTATTAAGAGCAATTTTATCTTAGAATTTTAAATAACTTGATAAATCGACTTGTCAAATATTTCATAAGTAATAACTTAAATTTAATATAAGATATCCAGACGAAAATAAACCAGTTTCACGATGTCTTGTAATTCATAATTGTGTGAAACTTGTCGGTCATTAATTTTTGCCCATATGCTCATAACTGTGATACCCGCGACTTCGACCGAATCAGATAAAATTTAAAAGAAAACTGTAAATATTTTTTTTTACAATACTTAATTAAAAATCAATTGTTACGACCAAAAGTTTATTAAAATTCTGTCTAGTCGTTTAGGAAGTAACGCAGAATAAATAGCCACTCCTACATACAAATAAATAACATAAACAATACAAATAAAACTTCCCAAATCCTAAGATCACTAAGTAAATCTATTAGGCATGCGTTTGAAACCAATAATTTGTATTTAAACGGATATTCTTAATCCACACCGTCATTTTCCAATTTTCATACGCACACGCAGATGTATATACGTGTTTGTAATATTTCTAACATTTTGTTGCCGTCGAATTATTATTCCAACCACAGAATATACATAACCTTGATTTGACCGCTTGATAGATTTAAATGCACTAAGTATGCAATTTTCAAACAAGTTCTAAAGTAAATTTAAAACAAACTTAAATTAGGTTTTACTGCACATTACTGTCTAGGATTTATGATATTTGTTTTTTTAATTAAAATCAAGAATTTTTATGCGACAAGGTTGGCTAGGATTTATTTTATGTTTAAGGACCTAAATTCCTGAGTATTAATAGTTTATTCGAAGATAATTAATAATTAGGTATTTATACATTAATATTAAGTCGTATTACTAGATCGTAAAAAGATGATAATGAAACTGTGAATTGAAAACAGATAAAATTAAACAAAAGCTCATTAAGTATTAGGCCATGTCTATAAATATTAAATAATTTATGAATACTAACTAAGATAATCGAACACAAACCTAACCATAACTATAATGACTATAACAACTAATCACATTGTTTTAATTAATTATGGTATTCAATATTTAAATAATTGTTTTCGGTGCCTAAATAATCAAATTTCAAATATTTTAGGCGCCATATTTTTGACAAGTCATCATACCTAAATGTTATGGGCCCGCTTATACGTGGTATACAATGATAACGTGAATATATTTTTGGCTAAACTATTCAAAGATTAGAATATAAATGTTTCATTATAAAATTGTATTTACGTTTTATGTTAATTAAATATCTGCATAAATAGTTGGGAATTATCTCTGTATAATCTTATTATTATTATACAGCGAAACATTAGGTATTTAGGTGTCCTTAAACAAAAAAAAAAACAAATAATATAACAATAAATACCGCATTTTTTTCATTCCAAATGCATATCTACGCCGTTTGTTATTAAATTGGCTTACATCTCTTACATCTCTACGACCACATAATATTAAAACTGAATGATGAACTAAAGCTCAAAGCTTTTGCACTACATATATCCAAATTTAACAAACATTAATATACCTATAGGTAATTCTTCTTCCCACACTTATTTAAACTAACATAATACTTAGTATTCTTTGTCACAGTTATTCAATTAGACTATATAAATATTTATTTCCTACCAATTGGCAATCGTAACGGTTGAGTAAGCGATTAAATCATATCCAATGTGAGATGCACATGCAACTCTTCTAAGAAATTCCAATGCTGTTTGATCTAAATTAATTTACGACATGAAACGTAGTAGCTTTAGTATGAATACTATAGTTTTACACAATTGTTTTCAATTTGGTTTACGTGCTCTTTGAACTAAAGTTTAGAAAATAATCAAATTATATTAGAAAATTGTATATCTATATGATTAGAATTTTAATATTAAAGTAGTCTATTCTAATTTATATCTACTAATATTACGAAAGCTCTAAATATTGTTTGAACGCACATTTCTCAGGCACTACATTCAATAGTACGATATTATAGGAAAACATCAACGAAAAATATTACAAAAAATTAGAAAAACAAGTAGAGAATAGAGATATAAAATCAGAATGTAACTTACCTCAAAAGATAAAGTGTTATCTTCTTGTACGCTGAGCAGCTTTGCAGTCCATGTATATTTGTCGGTAACAGCATCACGCTTCAAGTAGATGGATCCCTGCGTATCTAGCGCAGGTTTGTCTCCTAAAAATAAATAAATAATATTGTATTTTCACCGATCCTTGGTACTAAGTTTGCATTAAATGTGTCCGTTTAAAGTGTCCCAAAATCGAGTCTAAAGGAGACGGTTACATCCAAACATACGGGTGAAGATAATAAAGACGTGTTAAAAAGTTAAGAAATATAATATTTAAATACTCAAAGTACTACGTTATTGGTAGACTCTATTAATAAAAAAATGTATTAAAAATTACTACAAATATACTCATTATAGACTTAGATATGCGCTAGAAATAGAAATATAATTCTAGTCTAGATCTAGGTAGATAAGACTAGACATGTTAATGACCCTAATTATTTGCACATGATGGATCGAGTACTTATTGAGTGTGAAATTCGTATCAGTCTTAAATGTATCCATCTATATTATACAGCAATATAATTAAACACAAAAAAGTGGCGAAGTAGGTACCTATGTTCCAGTCTATTACTGTTCTGGTATATTATAAAGACTTCGGGATTCTACCAGGAAATTACATATTTAAAAAAAATCAAATAATTTTGTTTTATATTTGTATCATATCATATTTTATGCACACATACACATTTCTATAAAATAACAAGGTTTATCAACTGCTTAAAATTGTAAAATAATTTGGAAAATCCAAAAGTGCACGCCTCATAATTTTT
>CAJQZN010027783.1:0-16793 GCA_907164685.1 Colias eurytheme | reverse complement strand
ACAGAGGAATGTGCTTACACATCCTCGCACATTATTGGTGGAGAAGCTCTATAATGGTTATTAGGGATTGTTCTGGTGTTTTATGTTTAAGTATTGTACTATTGGATATTGTAATGTTGTATTATCCTGTTCGAAACAATGAGATAAACAATTATATGTACTACTCAAAAGAAAAGTGACTTATTCATTTCGACTTCTAAGTGAGTTTTTCAACACTTTCATCGTTTATTGTTGTTAACTTAAGTACAATCTCAAGAATATATCCACTATTTTTTTCCAACCCTTTATTTTCTTTTGAGTGGCATTTATAATTAATCGCCTTTTAAAACTGTCAAATGTCTTTAATTTCCAAATTATATATGTTATAATTTTTAAATTAAAGACTTAAACGAATAATAATTGACTTTGTATAACATCTTCGACATGTTTTGGCTCGACATTTGTTTCTAGATATTGTCCCTTTATCGTTTGTAATTGTATAAAATCAGAGTTCAAGTTTATAAGTAATTAAGTAATTAATGAGGACCATGCAATGCCTTAGTTATTTGTAAAAAATATAAAATATGACAACTTCTAATGGTGCATCAATAAGTGACCTTAACTAAGTTAAAGAAAGACAATCTTAAAAATATAAGTTGTAATACAAGTTTATACGAGAAAAAACGGAAAAAGAAAAGCATCTTTTTATATCATTTATTTTTAATAACGCTTGTAAATTTTGTAATATTTTCAAAGTTTTGTTATACGATCAACATTAAAACGTTGTCGACATAATTCTCTATTAAATAAATGTTAATGGTGCAATTATATAATTTTACTCTTCACAAAATGTGTCAACATCAATACTTTTAAGTTAACTTTAAATAATTTTAGTAAAGCTGTGGTACTTAGTCAAATTAAGATAACAAGAGATTTTGGATGTGATTTCTAGTTAAATAGTTTAGTTATTTTTATATCTCTTTTATACCGTGGTAGCTACTATAATTGCAGTATCGATGACTTGAATTTAAATATGAGAAATTCCTCTTTAAAATATAAATCTATGTGCCTTAAGAAAAACATTTCAATTTCGTTTATAAGAGCATTAAATAATAAATATGTCTCATAGTTTATCTTATAAGACCTTTTTAATTTTGAGCTTACATGGCAGCTAAATATGACCATCCATTGTTTTTAAGAAATAATTTATCAAACGACATAAATTATGAAGAATAAGATTGTTTCAAATAATTAATAACACATCCATAGCTAAAGATATTGCAAGTATTGTAGCACGTCCTCAAGTGAGCTCAAGAGCGAACTTGGTACACATTACCTCTTATTTTTATTTAGGTAATTAATGAGGGTTCGGTTAGATAACATGCAATTTGCTCAACCTCCGAATGCAGATAATAATTAGCTTTTATGTTATTTAGTTTGTTCATAAATCCATCTTCAAGAGACACAAATTGCATTTTATCAATAGTTGTTTTGAGCATTTTATTTATAGCTATAATGTATTTTGTATGTATAATTCAAAGGCATTTTATTTTCACAAAAGTTTTAAAAACTCGTCAACTATATGTATATGTAATAAATAAGATTTGCATTTGTACGATCAATTTTGTATACATTCCATTTTGTGATGATTAGGTAATAATGTTTGGGATATACGAATTATTTTTATAACTAATAAATGAAATGAACATACATAAATTGAAGTATTTTATTTTCCCTCTCTCCTTATAACCATTTGTAATACATTATACAGCGCCTTCACAAATGTCTTTCTGTACAAGATTTGAAAGGAATACTCTCCAAACATTTTACAAACAGAAAATATATAATAATAATTATTTAACCTAACAGAGGACTAGTAAAAATATTTATCAAATAACTCAAACACACAACAAAGCCACAACATATTAAAATTAATTAACACAATTGCTTTTATCAATCAATCATTTTATCATTTACATATACAATTAATTAAATAATACATTTTTTGGAGTTTAAGTACCCACACAGTACATACTGATTATAAAAATATTATAAGCAATACAATTAAGAAAACTAACAGCAACTGCTTAATCTATAAAGTAATGCCCATTATTATAAATTAATTAAATACACAATACATGAAAATGCCTAATTTACATAGTAATTGTTATTTTTTGCCAGGCGACATGAAATTGTTCGTATTTTTATTATAACGTAGATTAAATTCAAGGGGACAAATAGATTTAGATTAATTTAATTATGTACATTATATACTGATGAAAATTCATATTTAAAGATGTTAATAAAATTTGAAAAATTAACTACTTATCAATCTATATTCAATCATTTCTATCCCTTGGATACGACTCAGGTAACGTGAACTCAGAAATGGGAGATATGTACAAAGGATTTAATTCTTGCATATTCTTTCTGCTCTCCTGTGCTTCTTGTAAGAACTTTGCATATGCTCGTCTATCCGACACTACTTGTGCGCTTTTTATGCCTAAAATAATGATTATTCCGCCAAGAATAACACAAGCCATAGTAATAATTGCACTCGTCATGATCTTGGCGGTAGCTGGTTGGGAACATTCCTTGGCTCTGAGGACGATTTCCATGGTGATCATAGATTGTACTGCTGCGTTGTAAGTGTATCTGTATTCACATTCGAGACCATCCTCCATACGCCGCAAGATGCAGGGGATGTCGGAGGATTTTTCAGTTTCTGTAAATAATTTAAATGTTTCTATTAGAGCTTTTTCTAAGTTTCAATTGTGCTATCATTACTCTTAGAAATTGAAATCTTATCTTTAAAAATATGTGAGTTGTAACAACGTGTAGAACAGTAACCACATGTGCTGTTATGAATGTAATACTAATTGCAAGCTCTCGCAAATCACGTAAACATGAGTGCGTATTTTCTAATTTTTAATTACCAATTCCACCATAAGTGAGTAGGTAATTGAAATGGAGATATAATCATAAAATTATACTGAAACCAGAACAAGCCTAGTTAATTAACAGTGAACACTTTAATTACGTTTCTGACCAAATATGATTTCAAAAGATACACATCTCTTAATTGCTATGTAAATTAGCGCCGTCTTTAGTCTTTAAATGAAGCTTCCCATTATCACGACCGTGAAAAAATAAACTACCTACTTCCCTCTAATGACGCTTAAACTCAACGCCGGTTACTGACCGCAGTTATAGCTATTACCCCAGATATCCCATTTATCATTTTCTAGCTCATCTTAACGTGTAATTTTATCTGTTAAAATGTATGTAATAAGACTAGGAATTGGCTGTGAAAGATACAAATCTGTTCTTTTTGTGTTTACATAGTTAGCAAAACATACCATGATTTGCATTTATGTGAACCTTTGGCTATGATTTACGTTTGATTTACGTAGCGTTAGTAATGATTACTTACCTACTGCCTACCGAGTACCGACCCATTACCACACTATTATTATATTACTCCTATACACATCGGCTAATCGCTAGTTTACGGTATAATACGAATTGTTGAAGTGGGATTTTAGGGAGGTATCCTAGCTATCTAAGTCAAGAACGATTAGGCAACGCATATTAGGCAACGCATCAAATATTTAACATTACATACAAGAAAAAGACGTGTGGCACTCGAGGACTGCCGCGGTAAAGCTATTGCAATTTGCATGCTATGCCTTCAAGCCACACCTCCGAGCCTGTCGGAGTGGGGAGCGTGAGGCTTTTTCGTTACGGAATTTCTCGATTCGGTCCCCGCGCTCAAGGCCCGCGATAGAAGTTATGCAATAGCTTAAAAGCTCACCATCGTGCAACCGCTCGCTCACAGTATAGTTGACGCCCGCGATGCTGCACGACTCGGTGCAGTTGTTGCTCAAGTGGCAGAGCACGCACGGCTCCGCGTTCGCGCACAGCGGGTTCTCGCACGTCGCGCACATTTCGCAGAACATGCCCGAGTATTTCATGCCGTCTGCTGACGCGGAACATTCGCAGCGACCTGGAATTATAAAGTTTTGGTTTTGTATGCTGCAAATTTGAACAACAGCCTGTTTAAACACATATACTTAGGGGAGATATTATGACTAAATACGATTAGACGTAATCAAATACATAAAAATCTACAGCACTGTGCAGCACATGACAATAATCTGCAATAATTTGAGAAATTTCTTGGGTTCATTTTTCAAATGACTATTGAATGAAACAGTCAAAAGGAGCATACAATTACTCTTTTTATTATCAATGAAAAATATGACTACATGCTGCTCTTCTTAAACCAACTTACCTGCTGGTTGATGCTGGTTTTACCGCTCGCTGATTATGTTTTAAAGTGAAACTTTTATTACATCGTCTCAAACTTTTTGGTCTGTGTAGCGCATGACCGTCACGCGACATGCGCTACACAAAGCAGTGTTCGGAACCGTTCGAACAGTTTCACTTTTACCGTGGTTTCATAAAACCACACAACATTTTTTTGTCTTTATGACGAAGCTAATAAAGTATAGGTTGAATTAAGTCCATAACATACCACAAACACAATCCCCATGCCCGGAACACACATCTCCCGCGGGCGGCACGCACTTGCTGACGTCCGTGGTGCAGTCACACGCGGCGCCGCGCCAGCCCGCCTCGCACGCGCACTGCCCGCACACGCACACGCCGTGCTCTACACCGCCGCACTCCATGCCGTTCATACTGGTAATGGTATTCATTTTTCAGCAGAGTAGACAAACAGTGAAATATGTCTATTGTCGCAATTTGTATCAGCTATAAAAATGCGAGGCTAATTACTTTACCTGAATTAAAAAATATCCAGGATCAAATCAAACGCAATGTATTGTATGTATTTTACATATTAGAGTTAAAATTCCGCTAGAAGTAGACAGCGCGAAATTAACAAACTAGATACTTAAAAAAGTTCTCCTTGCTAAAGTATAAAGCTCAAACATGTTACATCGGTTTGCTGATAAGTTTTCCTGAGGCGCATAAAGTTGAAGGTCTACTTTTGGATTCATGGTTGAAAAAACGTTTTAGACTACACACGTTTATACTACAACATAACAACACAAACTTTTATTGATACCACAGATAGTCTAATACTATTCTAGTAATTGATACCGAAATAAAATTATCAACGGTATGTTACTCTAATAGGTACCTACTAGTAATTGATACACGAAAGATTACATCAAACACTCACATACTAATCTCACAGTCTTTACACTGGCAGAACTTGCCACTAAACCCTCGGTCACACTCGCACTTCCCGCACAAGCAGTCCCCTGCGCCGGAGCACGTCATCAGACGTGTTGAGTTCGGCTCTCTGCATTGTGAGAGCAAAGCGGCGGAGGCTGCGTCGTCTTCTATGGAGCAATCGCATTTTGGACCAGACCTAGAATGTATAAAATTTATTAATGGTGTGTAAATCTAGGTAGTTTAAGGATTCTGATGTAGATTTTTTTTATGAGATGACTAAGTTAATTCTTACGATGGTTATGGTCAAGGAGCGATGATAGAGTATAGAGAAATTACTACATGATATTTTTTTAATGTTACAACTATTGTTCTATATAATATTAAGGTTAAAACAGCAATAGTAACAAAAGTTCTAGTTGCTATCGCAGTCAACTATACGTTCAAATACTTCCAATAATGGAGACATCTTATCTAATAAATAACATATTAACATACATTTTGAACAATAAACTGCATCTTTATATGTCTATCTTTATTTTTACATGCATTTATCCTTAAGAAAAGTTCCTTACCATCCTTTATTACACTGACAAACACCGCAAACAAGATGTGAATGTGCCGGGCACGTCAGCGACATGTCTTTTATCAGATCACTCTCGCAGTTGCACCCGCATTGTATATCCACCTCTAGGGTTAAGAAATCCTGACCCAGCTGACTTTCAGATATTGTGATTGTTTGCTGCGACTGGAAATAAAATAATATTATGGTACATGGATCATGTGTTTTTCGGGTATTTTTAATATGTAGAGTTTGTTGCTACTATCGATCGAATTGGCAACATAGGTATTATATTATAATGTATTATGTATATGTGCAATTGTACATACTTTTGAGTTTTGTTATTTATATATCAAGGTGTAATGTGTATATATTTAAATTCACTGAATTTTATGACTATTTGCACTACCAAACAAGACAAACAGCACGTAGACTGCACAAAAACCGTAATGAGATTCAAATAAGTTGCTAATTAATGTGATACACATACTTACGCAAAACAGATACGAACCTTTTTGAATTCGGGACAAGAATCCAGCGTAACGTGAGCCTCGTAATTAATAGTCATGCCATATTCGACGCCAGAGCAGCGCCTCGCTTCGACCAACGTGCCACCTTTCACTCCACAGTCGGTAAAGTACTTGACCTTCACAGGGCCCGAACTGGCATCGTCTTCGAAATCCACGACACTCACGATGTCTTCGTAACCCGTTTTTACTAACTTCAGAATGTTAGAGCTGTCGCTTTCCAATTTGGCGATGTACGTGAAATCGCTGAGGAGCTGGTGCAAGCTGTCGTAGTGGTCTTTTACGCTTTCCGTTACTGCGAAAATTACGTTCACCTGAAATTTGTAATGACAAGTTAATAGGAGATTGAATTAACCTAAGCTTTATAAAAATAATGATCTCTAAAATTAAAAGATTTCAACGACCCCTAAGTAGGTAAGGAAAATTGTGATTTAGTTTAATAGACTAAGTTTTCTTAGTTGAATTACAAACCAACATATTATCAGTTTAAAAACCAACTCGTTTAGTCTAAAGTCTGGCTATCATTGTTTAGGTGGCAAAGCGGAAGAAAATATTAACATAAGTTGTTTGACCAAGGAAAATAGAGTAGGTAAATATTAGCGAAAGATTAAACAAAATGTTACACAACCGAATGAGTAACTGAAAACTAACTGCACTTTAATCTTTGCGATAAGGAAAGAAAAGATTTGCGTAACGCATTTTAAATTTTAATCTAATTCTGCAAACAGTGCCGAGTTCTATTTACCTTATACTTATCCAAGAGTCGGTAAACTTGTGCAATGGAAGGATAGTCGTATTTAGCGGCTTCAGAATAATACCCGTTTTCGTCTAAATGGCACGTTTCGTCGTTTTTCAGGGAAGCACCGCCTGTAAATAGATCGTGATTTGTCAATCATTTAGAATCTGTAAATTGTCGGGATCCACAAATACATTTTGCACTTAGTCACAAACTTCTAGCTAAATCGCAAACAATTATCTATATACGAATACCTATTATAAAATATGTGTGTTTTTTAATATATGTATTAACTAGCATTTTAACTGTACCAATTATAATATAATGGAACCCGACGTACCTATAATAGAAACTTTGCTCAAAACATTTCAGCTTCTAAATCTTTTAACTACAAACAATACTTATAAGTAACAATACGTATGGTATTTCTTAACAATCACCTAGTTTCCCATCGCCAGCGGTATGCAGCAAGCCATCAGACAACAAAATGATAATTTTCCGGCTCCGCGTGGCCCATCCGATCCGACTCCCGCACGATATCGCCTGAACCAGCGCGTCCAATTGCGCCTCCGCGTTGTCCAAATTTGCCGTCACTGAACTACTGTTTACACTTTCTATGAATTCATTCACCTGGAAAGTTATAAAATAAAAACTTTATAAGTAAAGTATATAGATTATAGTTGATATCTAGTGGCCAACGTGATTACATTGCATATATAGAGATGGTAAATGTAGAGATTTTCTATGTGAAGTAACAATTTTAAAATTTATAGTGTAATTGCTACATAAAATTTTGCCGAAAGATTATAAAACATTTACTTATAGTTAGAGCTATAGTTATATACATTCTTTCGCGTATCTTGAATTTGCATGATTTTGGAAATAGAGTTTTTACAGCGTTGAAATCACGAAGAACCTCGATTTCGTAATTTCCTAGTCTAATAAAAAAATACTTAATTTATGTACTTATAAAGAATTACCATATTAGTAAGAGAAAGATGATGTTTGTAGCTATAAGTAGCCTCGCAGTCTACTTCCTCAACAGTGCAAGGGTTTGCTCTACGCCCCGGGTCTACGCTTATAAAAGGCATTACAGGCTTCTCGGCAAAACTTCCAAAACCCAATCTGAAAATTGTCACAAGATGATATTACGTACATAGAGCCTTTTCTCAAACAAACAAGCAGCTTTGCTAAGGTGAGTTTTTAACACAAACAATTTTGAATGCTAAATAACGTCTAACATAATTTTACTGCTTATTTGATTAAGCTTTGCCAAAACTAGATTTATATAGGTACCACAATCATTTAATAATGCAATTAATAACATTTATTACAAAAACAATTTATTACCTAAAGTTATCAGTCAAGTTTTTCAGCATTTCAGGAAGATCATCTCTCAAAGAAACAAGGGTTTCCTTGTCATCCTTCATCGACCACGTGAGGTCCATCAAGTAGTACAAATCTAACGGATAGTTTCTCGCTGGACGGTATTGGAACTGAATTTTTCTTGTTTCACCTGAAAATTAAGTAGCTTTTTAAATCTTATATATAAAATTCTCGTGTCACAATGTTAGTCTGCATACTCCTCCGAAACGGGTGGACCGATTCTCTATTTTTCATATGTACCACGGGCGAAGCCGGGGCGGACCGCTAGTGTTAATATAAAATAAAGCTCTTAATAGAGCTACTTGTAGTTTTTTTATTATATTTCTAATGATGATGAAGTAAAATTTTGATGAGACACTCGATATATTGCACATGTTACAAACACAGCAATTCCACCAATAGTTTTAAAATTGAAAGCGTTCATCACTACTAGTAATGAAGAAGAAGCATCATAACGACTCTAAAACTGCTCCAAGCTTCACTTACGTGGTTTTAAAGAAAGCTTTATCCTCTGCGGTTGTATCTGCACAGCCTCCAGACTGTCTGGCAACATGTCTTGAAGACTACGATTGTCTGCCACCTCCCACACTGACTTCTCCGGTCGTTGTATCATACCTTGCCCGCATCCAAAGGCGACTAGGCTGGAAATTTTTAAAGTGAAACTTTTATTACATCGTCTCAAACTTTTTGGTCTGTGTAGCGCATGTCGCGTGTATCGCGGCTGCCGAGTAGGTATACTCGGCAGCCGTCAGCCGACCGTCACGCGACATGCGCTACACAAAGCAGTGTTCGGAACCGTTCGAACAGTTTCACTTTTACTGTGGTTTCATAAAACCACACACCATTTTCTATGATTTAGCTACCTTATTTAGCTTTGAGTATTTGTAGATATAAAATGTGGAATAAATACAAAAATAAATGTCGCACGTAAGTTAAACGATTTATCCATAATAGATTGGTTGTTCATTCATGTAAAAACTATTGAAAATTACCATATTAATAATGATATTATTTAATAATCAGTCGGTTTATTTTATGAGCTTTTCACTGGAAGTATCTCGAAGACACTTTCTTCTCTTCTATCTTCGAAGAAATCTGCATTATTATATTAAAACAACTTAATGTTTGTGTTTAGAGAAACCTCCTCATACATTCCACTTACATACTTCCCACTGTGTATTGATATATCATTAAAAGTTATCAACAATATTCAAAGTTTAATAGGGCAAAGGTTACTTCTTTTAAACCTGTACATCTCATTCGGAGCGCTTTTACTGTCTTAAAACATTATGTTCGCCGTCGATCAATGATAACATTAACTAACTCAGCATGCGTTTCCGATGAAATAAACCTCATGTTATAATACTTGCTACGCTTCATAGCGATTTACGCTTTCATATGCGTAAATCCTGTAGCTATCTATTGAAGATTATGATTAAAACAAAACTCAACTATAAAATAGGACAGCGATAGTATTCAATAGGTATTTAAAAATGGCCTCTTCATTAAAAAGGGTAAAAAAACAAATTTTTTTTAGGTAGAGTCACGATAAAATATCAATATGGCTCTAATACCGTTATATCTGAAAAAACATTTTTTTTTTAAATATTCAAAGATATAATTCAGACTATAGCTTTCATATTGCAGCCTGTTAGTGTGCAGCTTAACGTCCCATTGATCCCTGCGCGTTGTAATCACGATCTAAGATCAATCAAAAAATGACTTGATCAGTCTCCCATTCAACGTGCGAGTAACGCAAATAACTGTTGTAATTAAATGTTGTTAACCTCGAGATCTGTATGCTTAAGTGATTCGTAAGCTTGTAATTGTATAGAAAGAGCATTTCGGAGCTGCCTTGGTAATTAATGAGACTTAAGAAACTAATATTACTAAAGTTTTATTTGCACACTGACGATTATCTTGAAATTACACGAAGATCTACACAATCGATTCGCCAAAATTACTAAACTATTAGGTGACTACTAACTATCAAAATTAAGTATAACACTTGATGCAAAGAACAATTTGAATTTTAATTTACGTATGCCACAAGTATATATAAATGAATATCCTATCCATCCTGATAACTTGATAGGTTATAGTTCTGGTATTGGGGTAGAGCAGGTGGTTATGGGCACCAAACAGCACACCAGTTCATGAGTTCTGCTGTTGTTTCGGAAGTAAGGTGCAGGTGCGAGTGCGGGTGCGCACAGGTCCCTTAACGTCCCGCTAATACCTAAAATTGTTTTCTGCGCATCGGATCGTACGATGTTCCGAGCCGCCATTAAGTTTGAATCGTACTGTATACTACACAAGCAGTTACCTCTCGTCATCATTGCAGCGCGGCGCAGTGGCCGGGTAGTACGGGTCGGCGCACCAGCGGCAGTGCGACGCGGCGGAGAGGCACGGCCCGCACTGCTCGTGTTGGATGCACACCAGCTTGTTTATGAGGTCCTGCTGTTGTATTACTGCAACAATTGTTTGAATAAAAATTATTAAAATGTTGGCCATGACTTGACATAAGTTTGGACGCATAAGTACCATATTTATCTTTCTTAAATATTCTTAACACTTATATAGTAAATTTTGGGAAATTTGGGCGATTGGGCAATTCTCAGCTATTAAAAACTTCAAGTGCAACTATTAATAATGCACCAGTTTATTTACAATGGTAACGCAATTATTATTACACTAATATCCATGCCAATTGGTATCGCGCCCAAAACACACCTTGCCTTGATGCCCAGCTGTTTGAATCAAGTATGAAAACGATATCAAGGGAGAGAAAGTTTGAACTTTTAACCTTAATGTCTCTTTCTTTTACGGTATTTGTTTTGAAACGTATGTTTTAACACTATTCCCATAAAGGTGTGTGTCTATGACTCTAAAAGTTATGTTTTTAAAAGTGAAACTTAGTTTAAATGCATTTAAAAGCATGGATAAGTTTACTCACAATGAAACCGTAGCTTTACTATCTGAATATTATACGTTAATTTTGTAATTGACTCAGACTCGACAAAAAGATTTACTTTAAACTCTTTGGTCACAATAAACTTCAGTCATAATAAATACTTGGTATGTACCTATGTAGGATTTGTATGAAGTCACGAAAAGTCCTTAGAATAAGGAATAACTTATATTAGAATACCAGTCAGATCCATATGGCATCCACGATGTTACTTGTCGGTGTCTTTTATCTGAGACTTTAGTGAGTGAGATTAACGTATGCTTCGGGTTTAATCAAAGCCACGAAAATACCATAAATGATTGTTATCATGTATCATGTTATCAAATCTTCTTAACTTTCTTGTAGAGCTTAAAAAAATGTGTGTGAATATCCGCGTTCATGTAAGTTACTTAAATATTTTTCTAAATATGTATGTATATTTTAATAAAGTAGTCCAATTGGAATTGCTACAGGAAAAAATTTCTAGAATATCCCTCAAAATAAAATGTGCTGCTAAATCTTCTAAGGACACTTCTCAGTTCTATTCATTAATTAATTCAATTATTGGCTGTCTAGTACATATAGGTCAGAAAAGAAAAATGATAGCGATAGATAACAATAGAATTAATTTTATTAAGCGATACAGACAGGTTCATTAAAGTGAACTGAATCGTGCCGCGACTTTTACGCATTGGGTATTATTGTTGTAAGAGCAATTCACACCTGATGGAAATTTTTGAGATTCTATGATTTCAAAGCTACGGGTAGCTTTTAATATAATATTTATTATTCACGTTTAGCATTGAGATTTTTAAAGAATAAAAAAAAACATTGAGATTTCAAATCACTCTTTCAGGCTGATGAAACAATCCGTTACAAAAACGTATCTCATCAATGATCAACGCTAAGTACATTGTGTATGAAACATGAAAGTGATTGAAATACTACGTACCTATATGTATTAAATAAATTTAAAAAAATATTTCTTAAGAAACATTATTTAAACTTTTCGTGCGTTTCTTTGTTAATTGTTTGTACTCAATGTAATATAACACCATAATTCTCATCTGGGGCCTATTAAATGCCTAATGAAAAGCAAACGTACAACACGAAACTTTTTACCAATATTTAATTTAAAGGTCTAACATTGATGTTTACGAATGTTCGGTTTTACGACGGCGACTTTCCTAGGGACTTTTCCTCACCAACTGACTTTAAAATATGTGTTAGGTACTGTATGTGATATTTATTCAAAGATAATTCATATTTCGCATTACTTTAAAGACCGTGTGAAAAATATCATGTACTGATAACAAAATAATGATTCAAGCATGACACAGACGTATGCCGACCTCAATCCGCACACCCGTCGCACCTATTGATTGCTTATTTGTTTACACGGAGACATTTCACGTCTTTCCACTGTAAATACGTACATTTTTAAGTATTTATTACTCTAGAAACTTGCAATCTTAGTTGCATTTTCGGACACGAAAGAGTTGAATATTGCAGGGTGTAAATAGATATTGAGGGATGGAAATGTAAGGTGGATATCTATTATTATAACACTCTAAAATATCATATAGGTACGAGTTTTATCGGTAAAATGGTTACTGTAGTTTAAAAAACAGGGCCATATTTTTATACCAGCTGACATTATTTTTTCACTTTTATTAAAATCAGTTCATCCATGTGTAATCACTATTCATATTATAATTTAAATTCGACGGTAAAAACCATGACACCTACATTACCAGCAAATATGGTATAACTACATCCATTTAAAACAAAATGAACTCATTGTTGGCGGGTTCAACTGTTTCGAAGAATACTAACCACTTTTATAACTTTTTACTTTGTATATTGGCTGTAAAATATGAGAAAATACGAAAGAAAACATAAAAGTAACATTCATAGAACTGTGTGGAAGGGATTTCCACAAAGGTTTTTACTTTTTTTATGATCTCACCATGAATTATTTATTTTAGGTAATCAAAAGTAGGTATATAAATAAAATAATAAGGTATTGTAAAAGAAAAATTAAAAAAAAACGTCGTAAACTTAATTTGACTGAACTGACTGCCATTAATTTTTACATCGTTTGTTTTTCCTACTTACTTTACCAGGTTGTATTCGTACTACATACTGCTGTATATGGGGACATTTTTGAAACATTTCATATCTTTTCAACATGCAATTCCATTTCATATAATAGCTAGATACTGTTTACAATAAAGACTAAGAGCTAGTTACTTATTTAACCGAACAAAACATCTCGAATAAATCAAACCTGTAAAGTGAGCTCTTTAAATTATTGCTCGAATAAAACAAAGCCGATCTATAATTAAATGTAAATATTAAGTGGGCGTGTATTGACACTAAACAGATGACCGCAACATGGAGCAAAAATAATATGCTTACATCATTAACATGGTCAATCCGTGTATTATTTGGATACTTATTTGGATACATGTACAAAATATTACGACCAGAGACATAATGAAAACATTGAAGTTCGATTTTAGTTCTTTGCAGACTATTTATGTGTATAATGTATAATCTGTTCCCATGTTATTTATCATATTGTATCTTTTAGATATATGTGGAATATTATTAGTTTACCACTTTACCTAATCCTGCAGTTTTAATGATACGGGAATAAAAATGCAGTTAGTTTTTAAAAATATTTAAAAACAAACTGCAACATATTATTTTCAAATCATTACAAAACTGGGTAGGGAGTCAGTATACAAAAAATATTTACAGTTAGTGATTTTGCTACAAAAAAAAAACATTTTTTTGTACGAACTAAAATCTATCTATCTATCTTTAGAATATTACCTAATACCTTAGCTTATATCATAACCTATAAAGATAGAGCTTAGTAAGCTTTAGAACTTCGGATTAAAAGCTTTCTCATAAACCTTGATCAATGAAATTGAAACATTCAGTCTTATTCCATAAAATGAAACAACCTTTTATTACATATTCTCACTAACACAATATACTACAAGAATGAAGAAAGTATATAAAAGATAGCAACAGACGATTAATTGGACGCACATGGCGCCACGGGATGAAGCTATTCATCTAATAACTATTACACGCACGTGTTAAAGCTAATAAAATTGTACCATCGATTTTCTGATATATTTGACACCGTATAATTAAAGCTGCATTGTTAGGGACTTTCATAATTATCTAAGCGACGGCTTTTTCTTCTCTTTGATTAGTTATACCAAAGGTATACGAAATTCAACGAAGTTATATGATTTTTATAAAGTGGTATTTAAATAATTATTGCAAAAAACCGAAGTGTAGCTGAATTTTAAAATTTTCTTACATATACATTAAATACACTTATATTTAAATATACAAAAAATATACATACAAAAAAAAGGTAGAGACAGAATGTTTAATTAATTAGTTACCTATAGAACTATTATATTTTGTTCAATATTTTTATACTTACAATATTTTTATGGGACATTAACAGGTTGGAGTGACATTATTTTTGTGTAAATCCTCATTCAATACTCAATTTATAAGTTACTAGCTTTCCGCCCGCGGCTTCGCCCGCGTTTTCAAAGAAAAACCCGTTCCCGTAGGATTTCCGGGATAAAACCTATCCTATGTCCTTTCTCGGGTATCAAAATATCTCTATACCAAATTTCATGCAAATTGGTTCAGTAGTTAAGGCGTGATTGAGTAACAGACAGACAGACAGAGTTACTTTCGCATTTATAATATTAGTATGGATTAACTTATCTGAATATTGTATGTACATAAAAGAGTTGTTGCTACGTTCAATATTTGTATTTATTCATGGAACGTTATTTAGGTCTGCTTACATTAGAATCGTGATGTATCCTCGCCGACATCGATATTTCATCTCAATAAAACTTGTATTTCCTATGTAACTAGGTACACTTAAATTTTCTCATTTTTTTCAATCAGTCGAGGTTCAAATTTTTATTTTTACTGCAGTAGTTAAGAATGAACTTACCTACTATTTAAAAAAAATATAAATTTTGTCGCCTTAAATAATGAACTACAGGAGGATATTGTGACCATATTAAATAAAAATTAATTGCAATATTGTCTACGCTACGATAAATGGTGCACTAAGAAAGCTATACCTACTAATACGCTACGCAAAAACATTATAAAACTTGTAACGTCATATAATTTGTACCATAGCAATTAACTAACAAGGAACTTCCACTAAGTTTTAAAGTTTATTACAAATAGTTAGGCTTGATTTAAACCACAATGTTCTTCTGTATTTATAGATAAAATTGAGATGCGCTAAATTTCAGTGCAAATTACCTATGTAAACACTAACTATGTCTGCATATGTATGCAGAAAATATTAGCCAGGATCATAGTATTCATTCTGATTTATCGAGGAAGATCTAGAGAGTTCCAGAATATTATATGTGGCTTAAAGTTGTTTATACCTGTGTTAAGGATGTAATTAACCTATATCTCAAATCGGACCAATTAAACCAATAACGTTATTGATATGTATTGCATTTCCTTAATACACACAATATAATATTAAAGAATTATAGCATTTCTATTTAGCTCTGAAATATGTCTTCTATACGTTTCAAAATATCTGAAAGTCCTTCACTTTATATTTCCACACATCGTCAAGAACAAAAGCGTTGCATCCATCCAGTTAAAATAAAAGCTTTTACGACGTTCAAACTAATTCCGTCAACGTGGAAACAAAATACCGTCGAAATAGTAAGCACGTGTCACTGTCCTGAATTAAGTCCAAAATTTCATTCTTAAATAGAATATTTCCTATTCCTGAAAGCAAACTTCCATAACAGGTGGGTTTGGAATCCGGCGCGCTCCTTCAGTTTATTTTTGAAGCACATTTATTTTATGGACTCACCAACATCATATAAATCATTCTTTTTGTAGATAAAGTTAAGTAATAGGACGTTTATGGTCTGATAAAGACGAAGTAGTTTTAATTATTGTAGTTATTTCCGTATTGTGTTTTTGGAAGGCCTGTTTGTAAATGAATTGGTATTTGTATTGTGCCTGATAAAAATTAAACGTATCACTTATTACTAAATATTATATATTCATCATGTTCTATTTGTTTCATGAAAAATATTTATTTAAAATATGGTTTTTAAATGAAGTTGATGGATGATGAGTAAATTCCTTAATCATAACTAATATTTTATTTCTTGGTGGTCGTTTGTACATTAAAAGGATGAAATTTAATTTCAATATTTATTTTTATTTCATGTACCTAATAACTAATTGTAATAGTGGTAGTAGATACAATAATTTTACACATAAGTTTAAAAATTAAAATTCTAAAGCCGTCCCCTTTACATAGATTCGAACTCTATTTCTCTATTTTACAATTTAATAAATAAATTTGTTATGTACCACCAGCAATGTAGTACACACTAGCCAGAGTCGGAA
>CAJQZN010027782.1:0-14237 GCA_907164685.1 Colias eurytheme | reverse complement strand
GACTACAAAAAATTGACCTATACTACATTTATTAGCATCGTTTGTAGGTAAAATAGGCTGAAAAAAAGTAAGGTTTTTTTTAAAGCGGGTTCCAGCGTGACGGAGCTGTTGGCGCAGTGGTAAAGTAACTACCTACTGAGCCGACGGTCCCGGGTTCGATCCCCGGTCAGGGCAAATATTTGTGTGATGAACTCAATTATTTGTTCTTGGGTCTGGGTGTTATTATCTATATATGTATTTATTAAATATTATATTTATCGTCGCCTAGTACCCACAACACAAGCCTTAATTGAGCTTACTGTGGGACTAGGTCGATTTGTGTAATAATGTCCTATAATATTTATTTATTTATTTATACAACACATAAGTATATAAATTTCAATATTTATAAGAATGTGATAAATAATATTGTATCAATGGAATAATGGTGGTTTCCGTTATAATGGTCAGTGGCCAGTTCAATGCCAATCGAACACCCTAGAACCCTTAGCACGGGAAATAAGTCATTTTGATAGCTTTGTTAATCATATTATGTACTAACCATAGAAATCTAAATAACAAGACACATAGAAGTGCTATAATGTCATAATTCGTATGAAAACCGCTATCGCCAAAATCAACACATTCAAACCGAAAGCTAAACAGTACACACAAGTAAACTATGCCTTTTATTGGACAGCTTGATTTTAGTGAAAACTAACTTATCTATTAAATTAAGCTTTTGAATATGTATCCTAACGTACGAATTTACGGTTTATTTTAGAATAACATCCCTAAGTATATGAGACTTTTTGCTCCAATACGAACAAACGTGATAATAAGAATGGTCGACTGTGTCATTCATTGTTATTTCGATTACTATGGTGACACTCGTAATACTTGTAAATATTCTATAATTTTAAGGAAAAACGGCATTATTTCTAAAAAAAAATATTTTCCGATGAAATATTATTCCTTTATAAGTATAATTACAACTTGTGGAAGAATTTCCGCTATGGGAATTGCTGAAACACACCATGTATACACTCATACGTCTCCAGAGCAACTGAACAGTGACGAATGCACTGGTGATGTGAAAATCACCTGAGTGGCGACAAGGTCACGCACGCTTACGACTTCTAGTGTCTTGTTATTTAGATTTCTATGGTACTAACCATGTACTAACACATTTTATTAAATATTTGGAAATCTTATATATAAAAATGAATCGCAAAATGTGTTGGTAAGCGCATAACTCGAGAACGGCTGAACCGATTTCGATAATTCTTTTTTTATTATATTCCTTGAAGTACGAGGATGGTTTTTATGTAGAGAAAACGTAAATATGTACCACGGGCGAAGCCGGGGCGGACCGCTAGTTTATAATAAAAATTAACATCGTTTTAGAGAAGCAAAATTGTTAAAACAACTGCTTTTTATTAAATGCAACGCTATGCAAGTATAGAGATGAAAACAATTACTGATCAATCAGTTGCCCTCAATAACAAAAAACAAATTATTTCCAATTTACATATTATACTTCAATAAATAAATTCTATGGTAGTATAGATAGAGATTGAAATTATTGAAATCAGCATTTAGTTCACACGTGTATGCAATGGTCACAGTATGTTGTGCATTTGTGCATAATTCTAGACTTTATCTTAGTAAATAAAGTCTAGCAAGTCTGCAAGTAAATTTTATCAATATTAATATTCACGTGAATTAGTGCAACAATGTTTAAGTTAATATAATAAACTAGCTGTGCCCCACGGTTTTCCGCTACTGTTGGTCTTTGCGTGATGATATACCTACTAGTGCCTTCCTCAATAAATGGGCTATCTAACACCGAAATAATTTTTCAAATCGGACCAGTAGTCCCTGAGATTAGCGCGTACAAACAAACCAACAAACAAACTTTTCAGTTTTATAATATGTATTGGTCACATTGGTATTGACTATAGACTATAAGATCAATGATAAACTACCGTACTTTTTTAATTAATTATACTCGCAGAGTCAAGTGATGAAAGATTTATTCTTAAACTTGCAATAACTATTGTTAATAAAGCAGTAAAAAGGTCGTGTTTATTGCCAATTAATAATAATCAATTAGCATACAATTGTTCAAATGCCTTGACAAACTTGAAGGGACATTCACATTCGCGGTGATGATGATTTTGTATTCTGACATGAATTTTAAAATACAAGTGACAAAGAGGTTCAAAACAACAGTAATTTTTAGAAAATTAATGATTATAGAGTAAAAACTTCTGTTGCGTTACTGTGTTAATAATATCATAAATATACATTCGATTAATTAAGTGTTTATTTATGTAATTATCTATATTTATATTTAGAGTTCAGACGATTACTGGATTGTAGGATTTGTAGGTTAAAATACGAAATATCAACAAAGTATAAAAATGATTGTGGTAGCCAATTAAGTAGGATTTCCCTTATCGAACAATCAAATTAATTAATAACGATTCTAGATGGTTCTTCGGATATTTATAATTTACATTTGTGTGCAATGCTTGTGCGTTCCCATTTCAAAGGACTACGAACTACGCATGGATGAGCACTAATAAGTAATAATTACTTTTTACGATTTGTTCATAGAAACGATGGTCGAACTACCTATTCGTATTTTACTAGAACAGTTACGATTATTGTTTCGAAATTTGTTTTAATTATGTAATACAACAAATTTGTTGTTTCGAAAGCAAACATGGCATAGATATTTTAGAATGTTCCAGATAGTATATAGTTATGTTTCAAAAATTTTGGAAAGCTAAAGGACGTTACTAACATTATATGTATAGAATTTGGCAATATCTCAAACTATTTTGATAAAAACTTCAAGTAAAAAATTAGAACTGAGAACTAGTCTCAATGTAAAAAAAGAAAGGTTATTTACATGAAAATTTTCATTTATAAATCCGTACACGATTTTTTAAACTATAAGAACACAGACCACTAAAATTATACAAAATTCCAGGACATAACAGAATAAACATTTCCACTCTATCGCAAACGAGAACAATATTCATCGAAATATAATCATATCTGAGGGGCTAGGAAGTAGGAACACCTGCAACTGCATGCATGCTACACGGAGCAATAAAAAGAATAATCGATATTTTATAGGATAATAATTGATGACAATTGCTCCTTTTTCTAATTGAATTATGTGCCGTATTTTTATTGACGATGACGAAGTATCCAATAAGCAATATAAAAACGAGGGGTATTTACTTTTAATTTATTTTTGATTTATTTTAGTACTAGCTTAGCCCGCGGCTTTGCCCGCTTTGTCTCAAACCTAATAAATTATATACTAAAACCTTCCTATTGAATCACTCTATATATTAAAAAAAACCGCATCAAAATCCGTTTCGTAATTTTAAAAATTTAAGCATACAAAGGGACATAGGGACAGAAAAAGCGACTTTGTGTTATACTATGTAGTGATTCCGTACAACTGATAATTATCATCAAAAGGATGAAACCTTGTGGGTCCTTTTCCTTGAACATTTATCTGTAAAGTATTCAGAAGAAGCGGCCAGGTAATATTTTTACGACCACGAGATGAACTAAGCCCACTGGGATACTAAAGAAACTTATTTTATATTATTTATCAAAGGTACGTTCACATTTTTGGCTTAGAAATTGGTTCCAAAAACGAAACAGGAAAATGAAAAGAGCATCATAATTAAATGCACCCGGGTCTTTTTGAATGTTAATTAAATATTATCGAAATCTCTTAATTTTTTTCTTTTTTTTTCAAAATTTGCATTATGGCCGTTAATGCAGTTTTCCTCAAAATCAAAGGTTAATTGGTCGATAAATATTTTGCTTTTAATATTGTTAGAAATGTCACAATTTATGTGAATTCATATTATATAATACTATTAATTAAATATTATATTTTAGAAGTGTGAATGAAATAAAGTCTTTTGGTTCGCGAGGTCTTTCAATTGCATAAATGGTTGATGGATCAGCAAACTACTTTTATTATAATATGTAATACATTGATGCGTTTAATTTAAATGAACAACTTTTTATTGTTCACCACAAAGCCATCTAACGTAGTAATTAGTTTTCTGTACTCGTGTCATTTGTCACCTAAGTATTGGTTTCAACGAAGTCGTAAAGATTGTTTTTTAATTTAACATGTGATAAGTAATAACATCATGTGACTAACTTAATATATTGCAAATTCTAGACAAATCTTTAGAAAAAATAAGGTTATCTAGGCAATAGGCACGTGAACCTACCTCAGGATGTAAAGTCGGTAAAATTTTTGACCGCCTTAAAACCTCAATAAAACCTTCTGGATAAACTTATATAAAAAATGATTATATGTATATACTATCCTCTTTCCTTTTAGACACTCACTCCCAACACAATTCTTTTGTTTCTGACTTTCCTTATTATAAACATAATTGGTTATGATAACTAGGAAAATATATAGTGTAGGTTCAATACTATAATGAGTCAGGCATATTGTTTAATTTCCTTATAGATCCACTTGTTAGAATTGGAAGAAAACGTTTGCGCTGTTTTGCACGTACGCGCTACGGTAACCTTTGGTCAATTAATAGATTTAAAATTCGAATTAAGTATTCTGAATTCAAATTTTTTTCTATACATATTGTGATTTAAAACGGGTGAATATTTAAAAAAGGATGAATAAATTTAGTGAAATCTGGGTAATTAAACAATGTATCTATTATTTGAAGTAATTACTACCTACTTACTATAACCACTTACAACCGTGAAAGAAGAAAAATAAATAATATTATAGACTCATAAATCTATTATGTAAATCCTTTAGGTATATACTTAGGTATATCATCCTAATGTACGTATGTATATTGTAATATATCCTCAATATAATGTGCATTTGCCTGTTACACATAATTTTTGTAGCTATTAAATACCTATATAGCAGATTTCATAAGCTGAGGTAAATAACCTTTCTTTTTTTTACTTTGAGACTAGTTCTCAGTTCTAATTTTTTACTATTTTTTCTTAGAAACATCAGCATTAACATACATAGTACGTACCTAATATGTATAATAAGCAATTTGAAACAGGTGTGAAGGGAATACATTGAAACCTAGTTCCATACATTATTATAAGTTGATTTTAAGGTAAATTCCATTTTAAATATTTATTTATGCGAATCTTATCCACTGACGCTGGACCATAATATGTCAAAGAACGTAAATAAATCTACATTAATCGTTATTTATTTATTTCTAATACATTAAAAAATATATAGAAAATTCTAGTGCAAATGTTTTACGGTGCATTTACATCAAACGAACATAGAGCTAGAGGCTAGAGCAAAAGCATTATTTCGTGATCTTTTAGTGTAAATGAAAACTCGTTGCACACAATCATACATTTTTCTTATATGTAGTATGATAGGGTAGCGCAGAGCGCTTGACCACAATCTCGCCATATGGTAAGCTGAGATGTGGCCTAAGATGTAGAGCGCTTCCCTAGAAGGTACCTGTTCACTCTGTTCTTGAATACCTCCATATTGTACTCGTGTTTCTATTGCATAAAATCTTTACGAACGCACTAAGAACAACGAAAAAATATGCTCTACGCCTGTTTATACTAAAAGAATTTAATATACAGTCGATGTTCAAACGCGTACAGTTGCATGTAACCTACTAACCTACGATTACTTACTACCACTGAATCTTTCTTGTATAGCTAGTTTATCCCGCGGAATCTCTCGTATACAATATACTTCACTTCAGTGTCACGTAGCTACGTAAGTTAAAATTATTCTCCATGTCAACTTTCCCAATTTAAAAAATTTGCAATGAATAAGAGAACAATATCGTCCACTACCGTTGAATGTATTTTGTAATTTACTTACAAATACGGACCTTCACATTTATATCTTTTTCATTTATTTAATCAAAAAGACGTTCAAAAGTTTTAAATACACAATTGCCAATCCAGAAGTAGCAATAACGAGAATCAAAAAAAGTAATGATAAATGTTGATAACATTCAGATATTTATATAATTTTAACTGAAAATAGTCGCATGTATGAAAAAATTTAAGTAACAAATAAAGATGATTATTATCTACTGACATGATAGAAAAATAATCATTGATTGGTTTAAATTAAATATAACTCATTTGTAGGCCTATTTGCAGGTATATTAATAATGCGAATTACTTTGTGCAATATAACCACAATAACTCTAATTTTTGTTTACTAATACAGTCATCATTTAAATCTTTATAAAAAGCTCTATCCTCCTGATAATTTTACCATTCGTTTACTAAATTCTCCCTTTATTTAATTAACATACACATACAATATTATGTTAATACGAAGTTATTACACAGACTGATTGGAATGTTGCAATCAGCCTTCATTACTGAATCAGTGCCCTTTATCTTAAAACGTTTGTTATGTTTGAACAAGTGTTTGTATTGCAATGTGTGTCGAAGATGTTTAAATATATGTCTAATCATTTTTTGGTAATACGGTCACGGTCACTATATTTATAACGGAAATTAAAAATAATTAATAATAAGAGCCTGCTCTTATTATTAATTATTAATTATTTGAATATTTCTTGGAAGAAACATTTCGTATCGCTATCAGTAGAGTGAAGTTATACGAACTACGTAAGTTACGTATTTAAACTCAGTTTACTTATGATGTTTTATTATTTTGATCGTGTTCATAATTTTAAGGGATTCGGATCCGCGACTTTCTGAAAACATCAAGATATTAAAAGTAGAGGGGTGGAATCCTCACATCAAGACTCTTCCAGCTTCGAAAATTAAAGAATTTTTATTATTATTTTTATTTATTATTTTTAACGTTGTACATGTACATTGTACATACTTTTATACATTAACTGTGACAAAATGGTAAAATTATTATAAACAAGATGATCTTCGAACATCACAATATTTCGACTTTTATCGTAATGTTTTGATGCAGATAGTGATTAAAATGTATTGCTCTCATTCACAAGAGATTGTGGTCAAGGTTAAAATAATATTTCAGAATAAAAAAATATAACAAAATATAATATTATGACGTGTTCTGAGAATATTACGTATTTTATTTTTTTATTAATCAATTTATTTATAGTTACTATTTCTGCGGCTTTACATGAGCAGTAGATGCATAATACTATAGTTTTAATTTATTTTTTTTTTGTTTTAGAACTCTTATCAATTTTAATTTTGCATTGGTGACATGTAATTCTACGAGTAAGTAGACATACTAAAGATAATATAATACGATGCTAACTACATAGAAGGCAAATTAATACTTAAAATTTTTAAAAGTTTGCAAACAATTAATATTAATTTTTATTGGGTTTTAACTTTGATTATGGTTTTAATTAACAATTTATTTATAAAAACATTTTGAATGTTAGAAAAATTCATAAATTATCCGTGTTACATTCAGTTCAATTGAGATCAATGGAACTAATTAGTGCTCGCCTTATTTCAATTGAAATGTATTCCTCGCACATAAACTTACCGTTACAAATTTATGTGAAATACTTTAAATAAAATAAAATGTTTTTGCAATAAACCTTTGATGCAATGTCGAGAAAAACTAATACTAGAACTGACCTCAGTGAAGAAGGTCAGAGCTTTACAAATACTTTTAGAATACCTATTGAAAATACTTAATGATATTTCGAGAGATCCTATTTTAATGGACAAAAAGTGCTCTTGAGTTGTTTTGTATTTAAAAAAAAGTGTGTAGTTTCGCCGTTTCGTTGTTTAGGAAAAAAACAATAACTTTAAATTCACTTACCGAACCACATTTTTTGCAGAGAGAGGGTCCTGATAGTACATGTTATATTCTTGAACTCCAAACGCACGGAATTTCTCGGTAACAGCGGTACAATATTGTTATTGCATAGTGCAATACACGAGTCCTCCGCGACGCCGGGCGTCATTTTGTTATCACTTATATCACAAAATCAAAATAAATACACGATAAACTGCTATCTAATTCGCATCACGCACGCAAATTCAGTTTTTCTCAATATAATGTAGAGTGAGCGCTGTGAGTCACAGAGCGACGCAATCTGTAAAATTAGTTCTACGCATGCGCAGTTTACAGCGCGCGCTTTCAGCTGACAGGTCTGTTGACTATGCTCCCTCACTATTGAATGACTATTAGCCGCTATAATATGTTATCTGGATTGTTTTTAGCGGGAATCTTCTGGGTTGTGTAACCTCGGCCTATGATCGAGTTCAGCTTCGATCCATCCGTCTAACCTGTAAACAAAGGAAGTGTAAACATCGGTTATCATTTGTATGTAATTAATTAGTCTCGCATAACATACTAATTTAAATCTTAACAATACGAAATAAACATGAAATTTAAAATATTATATGTTCGCGAAAGATAAAGCGCTATCAGTGAATAAAACCAATTTCCTTATTTTCAAAGAGAAGGTAATTGTTATATTATTAGGTTATTATAATGTTTTAATTTCGTATCTATACTATTATGAGCTATAAATTTTTGAAGTGAAACTTCTGTATCGGGGTTGGACAAAAATTTAGTGTAACATTTTTGCGTTACGCCGTACGCGTGACTTTTTGCGTTACGCCGTAGCCCGTATGCGTGACATTTTTAAGGTCATAAAGAAGTTTCACTTCTTACGTGTGTACTCTAGTACACGCATACATTTTTATTTTGCATTTGTTTTATGTTACATTTAAATTTTAAACCAATTAAATACTGTCTGATCATAAAAAAAATAGTCACAATTAAAAAAATGTTCGCTCATTATTAAGGCAAGAAAATAAATTTTATAAACAAAAGAAAAAAAATTATATTCTCAAACATGTTTTTGACAATCAATCAGTGCAAATTCTAATCAATCTCGCAGGTGGCATACTTGAATAACAATGATAATAATTGATAACATATAATATTTAATTAATTATTCGACCTTGAACATATTATTTTGTTTATTTCACATATTTCCACAGATGAGGTGACTTGTGATTGTGAAAGGCATATCTGGTTGCATAAAGCTGTTTTGACGACCGGAGTTTTCGAAACGGAGCCGTGGCTCGTACAATATTTGAGCAAATATTAGTTTTGTCGCCCTTCACCGACGTTTGGCAAAATCTTTATAGATACCTATATAACATTTTTTTCTAATACTCTGTGGAAATTAAAAAAACTTTAATAACAGTAAGGAAAATCTTAACTTTTGTTCCATCGATTTAAAAATTTACATTTTATGAACATTAATACTTAAGAATATTTTTTTTAACATTATCAATCTGTATATTATTTGACAGTCTTTATAATTATTTTTGAAAGTCGAACCTAGCTGGGATTGGAATCCTATTGAGCCTTTTATATTTGAACGCTTATTTTATAACCCAATAATTATTATGTACTTATTATAATATTTAAAAGTAACCATTACTCAGCACCAACTATTAAAATTAGGTACATGATTCATGACGTATAAAGTGAAATTTAACAATATTATTTCACTGAAAAAAATTGATTGAATTTACAATACATTCATTATTAATAATTAATAAAGATAGATTTAGGTTAATTTTGTTATAATATATACTTGATACATACATTAATATAATGTTAGATATGCATTTTGAGTGCAGTCAAACGTGTTAGTAAAAAGTTCAAATAGGCCTGAGTGAAGGGGTCGCTTGGTTAATGACCTGGTTTTTGTATCAAGAAACTAGTTCCACGGTTAAATAAGGCTTTTATCAATATGTTAGATCATTCGACTTAACACCGTCAATTTATGTGGTCACTTCCAATATCGAAAGACTTATTACCTAATACGTATACAGAATATTTGAATATTGCCTTTGAAGAAATATTCTGCACGCTAGGTGTTTTACCTAACAGGGTCACTGGAGCATTGCGTTGTCGGCAAAATTATTGCATAAATAAACAAATATATATACGTAGTATTCAATGTTAAAAAGTGCATGTTATATAAATGTCAAGTCTTATATATAAAAATGAATCGCAAAATGTGTTGGTAAGCGCATAACTCGAGAACGGCTGAACCGATTTCGATAATTCTTTTTTTATTATATTCCTTGAAGTACGAGGATGGTTTTTATGTAGAGAAAACGTAAACATGTACCACGGGCGAAGCCGGGGCGGACCGCTAGTTTTTAATAAAAATGTTTGCAATTTTAGAATCGAATATAAATATCATCATTTAAAATGTATCTATCGAATCGTAAATATTTCTAAATATATATTATGTATATCTATCACAAGATACGAGTTCAATATCTACTTAAATTATGTTATTAGATAATGACCACGGATTTGTAGTTTTGACACACCCCGGACACTCCATACAAAATGATCGTTTTGACAGTCACACTGTAGAGACTGCAAATGTGTGTGTTAACGCTTTATGGTTGGCACATTTGTGACTAGCGTAAAAAAAAATTCGCGTTTTTCTGATGAAATACATCCGTAAACAGCACAATATCTAACCATTTTCTACGAAAAACGATAATCACAAATCCAAAATAATAAAATTACTTTAAGTCAATTTGATTAATGTTGTCAATCTTCGTTGCGTATCGTCCTTGCAGAAAAATATGGCCCATTTTATGTCTGATCGCGCGGGGGTGAGGTAAGTTTAATTTTGGCGGGAGGCGGAGAGTGTCCGTTCTGTAGCGTTTAGCTACTATTATGTATTCTGTGGTTTTGATAAAATCAATTTCATTGAACATTACTTCAAATAAAAATTTTAAACTGACATTTCTATATACCTAGGTAAAAGCTGTGTTAAAATTTCGGACAAGAGGTTCTCATTGTCATACGTGGTAAAGTTACTTCTGGGACAACTTTATAATAATGATACGATATTTTCAAACAAATTTGCAATAATGTATGAATAATAATGAAATTAAAATGTTATAACACGTCATTATAATATAACACATTAGCAAGCATATCGCATTCGACATAAATATCAATTTATATTAGACATTGCATCCCATTGTTTTGCATTTTAATGATACCAAACCGGATTGAATTGTGTATTTATAAAATAATTGATAGTGATGTTTATTAATATTCAATAAGCGCATGTCGATCATTTACATTTTAACGCATTGTTTTTTATATTTTCTTTACGGTTTCGTCACAGGTGCAGGGCATTATTTTTATAATTACGTCTTTATGCAATTATTTAAAATGTGTGAAGGTATGGTCTAAATTTACCGATACGTCTACGATGTTTCGTTTCGTATAATTTGTATACGTAGTATATTATTATTAGTCTGTGGTATAATATTCGTGGACTATGTTATGAAGATAATTAATATTACCTACTTCTTTATGCATGCATATTGTAACTTGCTAATATATTTACTTACGACTTACGAAATAAAATACAATATTATTCACACAATTATAAATTTAGTTTTAAAAATGCACTCTCATCTTTTAGCACATTTAATGTATTCAATAACAATGGTCTGTCAGATTTTGCGAATATTCTCTATTTGGATGCGAAATTATAATAAATTGTACACAAGGCAGATTAAAACGTATGACGTCGATCTTGACCCATTTTGTAATCGTTATTTATGTTTTTGTCCAGTATCATCAGCTCAGGGCCATGGTACATTCATAATTCAATTGAAAATTTCGGATATGTGAAGAGCAATCCGCGGGATTTAATACTAAATAGTAAATACATAATTAAATATCCTTATCACAATATAGGAAGTTATTGCACGATTTGTCGTTCTTGATTGGTCCTTTATCGTGTTCCTTAAACTTCCTACCTCGATATCGATATTCAATTTGATAAGGGAGTACAAATAATAATACCTTATAATAATGGTTGAGTTCCGTTTAAAATTATTGTTAGTAGGAGTTACGGCGTTTTAAATGATGTTTTTTTAATTATTTTAGAAAGCATAACCACTTGTTATCTATTTTATTTATTATTAGATTATTGATATAGTTTTATTCAAATATTTTTTGGTCTGTTTGGATATGTTTTGTTATTTATGTAAGTATTACTTTGACTAAATTTTCTATCACTTTTGAATTATTATTAAATCAGATAATGTAAGTAACTTTATTTAGTTACAGATTAGATAATATTATCTATATTTTTTGGCACGTAGTTGCTAATTGTAATTATCCCTTGATCGCTAATGATCCCTATATAATATTTGTAATCGGCCACCATGATTATTATTTATTTCTCCAAATAATTTTAATTTTCCTTTACATAATATAAATATAAAGTTACCACCAAATAATTTATTATATACTATAAACGATGTATTTTTTCATGCACGAAAAAAATTAAAATATTTTTTTTGTTGATAACCTGAGATTGCTGACGCGTGTGACTTTTAATGTGTGTCTTGATAAAATTTAATAAATATTTATAAATGTTGTAATTGAAGAAGTGTTCTCATCAATTTCTGTCAATTTTAATCTATGCTTTGTAATCTTAAAATGTTGTAACAATGTATTGTTTTATATTATACATGTTATATAAACAACTCTGACATTTGTTAAAAAGTTAAAATGTTTATCTACACTAATATTATAAAGAGGAAAACTTTGTTTGTTTGTTTGTTTGTTTGATTGTAATGAATAGACTCATAAACTACTGGACCGATTTTAAAAATTCTTTCACCATTCGAAAGCTACATTATCCACGAGTAACATAGGCTAGGTTTTATCCCGGAAATCCCACGGGAACGGAAACTATGCGGGTTTTTCTTTGAAAACGCGGGCGAAGCCGCAGGCGAAAAGCTAGTTTTAAATAGAACATTATATGCGTGTTAGAAAATTGTTATTTAACAAATTTAAATTTTGTTTCCATATTTTATTTGGATTTATTTGGATATAGATTATCTATATATTTCCGTCTATTTGGATTCATTTATTTATTAAGATATTTTTTATTTATTAGCAAATAAATGCTAACCACAAATGACTAAACACAATATAGAGTGGCTTTATTTCGTTCACTAAGATTTTTTAATATTTATTAACAAAGAAATGCTAACCAGAATTAATTAATTTACATAGTATTATAGAGCAAAGTTTTTGTTTGATAGTTTTAGTTTTAATTATAAGCGAGGGAGTAAATAAAGGGAGTAAAGCAATCAATTGATATCTTTTAAAATTATATTTTGACAAATTGTTATTAATTATTACAATCTTCATCAAGATTATTATTCTATATTACAAAATAATTATTGATATGTAGCGAAAATATCTACTGAGTGTCTATAGGTAGGTACTTATGTGAATTTTTTAAATTTATTAATTTGAAGAGTTTATTTTCTAGGTTTTAGTTCGTATACTGTATAATCTTGTTAATTTTATAAATGCTAACGTTTTTAAGAACGTTTGGATGTATGTTTGTTAATCGTGCACGCAAAAACAGCTGAATGGATCCGCATGACATTTGGCAAAGGAATAGGTAGGTTAAAGTCTGGATTAGCAAAAGCTACTTTTCACCCGAGTGACGCCGCGAGTTCCGACTAGTAAATATAAATATAAATGGCAGTATTTTAAAGAATAATTTACTGTGTACTTATATTATTTTCTCTTGTATAGGTAATATTAAATAAGTTTTATTTAATGATAATGTTATTTGTATTTACAGAACTTGTTAAAAGAAAAACATTAGGATAATTAATTAGTGATTACTGGTGTGATAATAGAAAATTTTCCATAATTTATTTTTGGTAAGGATAAAATGAAAACTTTGGATCACATTCTAAACATTTATTTGTAACTATGAGTAAATATATACTATTCTGTCAAATACATTAGTTACCTATTTCACCTCATAACGATTTTATTTTATATACAACGTATAAATTACATTAGTATCTTCACTGTTAATTAAAAATATAACCAATTTGATATTGGTTATGTCAGAATTACCGGTCTCTGACATTAAAGAAAGTTACACAATTATTAAAACCTTGTGCTATAAATTTCGATTTTAGCTCTTTTATTCATTTTTATTCGCGATAGTAGCTCAAATTATAAGCGAATTTAGTTTATATAAAATAATAGAATATTTTTATATACTTATATAAAAATATATAAATTATTGCGATATTCTACATTAAATTATCAAGCTGTACCTCGCTACATAAATTAGATAATAAAACAAAAATAGTACAATACCGTAAAATATCATCCGGGTACAGATAACTTTCACACA